>VYZW01060517.1:42823-64688 GCA_013401315.1 Balaeniceps rex
CCGCCGGGCCCCCAGCCCCGCCGGGAAGGGGCCGCCTGGCCCGGGGTTCCCGCCGAACGCCGGGCCCCGGGCAGGACGCGGGCCAGGGCCGCGGCCCTCGGCCATCAGCGCCGGCCCCGGCCGCAACTTCGCGTCGCTTCTCCACGGGCTGGCGAGCACGGTCAAGAGAACCGTCTGCCGAGGTGTTAAATTAACACACGTGCCGGGACAAAAGAGGCATTTCTAGTATGAAAGTTCTGTCCTCCGACTGGTAACAACTGTTGGCCAAAAACTCAAGTTTTTATCGTCGCTGAAAGACAGCCTCGGGATGGACAAGTCCTGCCTTACGACTCGGCGAAGGCAGGCACAGCTGCCAGCACCGCGCGTGCCAGCGCAGGCGAGGGCAGGCACCATGCTGCCCACCGGCCTGCCCATGCCCGCGCACAGCCAAGCGCTCCCATGGCACAGCCACAGCCCACTGTGAACGTGGACTGGGAACTCACACGGTGCTGTGGTGGTCGCTATGGAGCAGGGGACCGGAGTCCTCCTCACAGGGGTCTGCACAAGCCAGCCTAGGGGAACGGGACGCCGGCGACTGGATGCTCACCTCACCAGCTTCCTCACCAGCGGAACTCATGCGCTTTGTCTGTGGTAATACAGAGATTTCAGAAGGGTGAACAGTCAACGCGGCACGAGCTCGCACTCTATTTCATACTCTTCGTTTACAGAAATGTGGTAGTTGCCAGACAAGCAGAAGCACAACCTGTTCCGGCATCCCCCTCGGCCATGCCCAACACCAGCGCTCTGGAGGAAAGCTGAAGAAACTGCTGCATAATCCATTTTCTATCCTCTGAGGCCGCTCAGCACAGGCTTGGTTTAGAAAAGTGATTTCAGCATCAGTTTGTGTTTTTTTCATCAGCCTCGCAAAAGCTGACTTGAAGATTAGTGCCCAGACTAACATGGAAAACAAACCTGGTTCTGGAAAAAAATACACCTGCTGAGCCACGCTGGGAAAGCGGGGTTTCTGCCTCCTGCCTGCAGGTACATTCTGCAATCAGCTTTGGAAGTGCCACGGGAGCATTTTGAAATTGGGCTGGAGCGGGGAAAAAAACAAACCACCGCCTGAAAAACAGCAACAGATCAGGAAATAAAAGGAGGTGTGCCGTCAGCAGGGACAAGGGCTCTCCGAGTCCCCGTGGGAGCACATCCCACGGGAGGAGTGGTGTGGTCGATGCTGACGGGGATGAGTGAGCTGTGCAGCCCGGTTCTGGTTGCCTGAGCGGTGTGTGCGGGGAGACAATGGGCAGGGTAGGACTGGTGTACATGCAGCTGGTGATGGACAAGTGCACAGGTCAGTCAAATGATCAGAACTTAACGGTATGATCTACACCGGCTGGCCAGTGAGCTGGCATTTGCTTTCCTGATGGAAATAGTTGCAGCAGTGCTATTGCTAGAATGGAGTTAAAATCACACTGGCCATAGCTCCCACAAGAAAACCTGCACTATAACGAAAAACACGACAAGATACATTGGGTGTTTCATCTTTTCCCAATTTCTCTCTCACATAAGAAAAAAGTCCCTGCTGCTCCTCCTCCTCGAGGCAGATCATCTCTGCCTCTAAAGTCGGTGGCAGTGCACACTTTTGTAACAATAAATCCGTAACTGATTTAGCTGCCCGCCTCAAAACAGGTACCACCGTGGCAGCCCTTGTAACGGTGAGCTCTCCGTCACGTACAGCCACGTGTTTCTGTGCAGCAGTGAATGCTTTCATGAAGCTCTTCTGCTCCTTCATCCTCCTCCTGGGACGAACTCAGTGTTGGATGTTGTGCAGTTCACGTGTCCTTAGTGCTGCCAACAAGGGATGCCCGATAACCTGTCCCAGTTGTCAGCTGGGCCTGACCAAGCCCAAACCAACGCTCACCACACTGAGGCATTTAAGGGAATGGCCAAAGGCGTTTGTGCCAATGCCCAATTCAACCTGTCCTCCAGATGTCTACGCTGACTCCGTTCAAAAGCCACCGTCTGCTTCTGTTCCTCATCCCGAGGACCGCAGGGCTCAACCACGCTCTGAGAAATGGCTGACTTAAAATAAACAAGGCGCAGAGGCAACAAAAGAGGTCATATTTCACTCGATCCCGAGCTTGAAATTTTATTGCTTTCTGGTGACATCCAGCAATGCAAATAACCCCATGTGCACGCAAGAACAGAGCTCGGCAGCATCCTCCCGGCAGCCTGGGCACCCTGCTCCAGCTGACCTGCTTGGGCAGGGGGGGCCGACCAGACCGTCTCAGAGGTCCCTGCCAACCCCAGCCCTTCTACGCTTCTGTCTATTCATAATCCTGGTTTTCACCCAGCGTTTCTGCAGGAGCAGGTGCGTAACGCAGGAGCAAGCTGTCGCAAACCAGTCCTGCACTGGGCCAGCTCTCCAGTTTGCTTAAGCTGTAAGTCTGTGAAGTTGCTGTGTCGGTCCTTGACATGCTCTTCGGATTGACCTCTCTTTTTTGACTTTGGAGGTTACCAAAGCAGGGCTGTGTGAGGAGCTGTTCCCCTGCCCTCGCAGCGCATGGCCAAGGTAAGCCATCCCCTGGCTCTGCTGTTTACACAGCTGTTTGCAATTGTGCCTGCTCCCAAATCTCCGCATTCTTCATCCCATGCGAGTGCTCCGCTTGCCCCCGGCACCCCTCGGAGAAGTGTGACCAGAATGCAGAGTGCTTATTTTGTAACACCGCAGTGTGATGTGCACACAGCGATCTGAAATAAAGCAACTTAATCTCAGGATAACACGCCGACACGAAGTTGCTCACACAACTGCTGTTGGGACTCAAAACAGAGATGCACCAAAAAAACCCCACCTCCTGCTAATTCAGAAACAACTGCAAGTATAGACAAAACCTGGCTGGGAAAAGGATAATTGGCCAAACAAGCTAAATCTTCCAAATCACTCAAAACTCACTTACATTAAATACACGTCACGGTTTGTCCATAATAAATCCTTAAGGGCAGAAAATAATTGCAGAGATCTGGAACTGTTCTGTAAAATGAGAGGCCAAACTAGGAATGGGTGGAGGGCAGGAAAAGAGATGAGAAAGATTAATTCCGTTGTCTGAACCAAAAAGCCTTAAAGCAAGTCTGGTAAAGGGAAAACAAAGTGGCTGGTTCTTATTTTAGCCTGAATCAGCCAATTCCCACCCCAAACAGAAAAAGCTGGTGCTATTGTAACGGAGAGCTAAAATTTTAGAATAACACCAGTTCATAACAGTAAAAGCCAAAACTGGACAAGTGACACCACTGCCTGCAACAGATTTATTGTCCTGACGTTACGGCCGTAAGGGACGGGCACGGGAAGCAAGAGGAGGACACGGGAAGATCTCCAGGGTGTGCTGAGCATCGGCTCATCCCGCTACCGACATGGTCACTTGTCTGCAAGCAAGGACAGGAAAACCACCGAGTTTTGCTGCAAATTGGCCACAGCGAACTGTGGTGCCAGGCAGGCAAACCAGCCAGGAGACAGCGTGGAGAAGATGACAGGTTATAAATGTGGCAGAAGAAAAGGAAAATATGCATAAGCATCGTACAATGCTTTAAAAGGCATCCTGTACAAATGCAGGAGTGCCTTGAGAGCTTTTTCTTAAGAACATTTTCCCTATTTGCTTTTGGGAGCGTGGGTGTTTCGCTGGGCCGCCCGCGGGAAGCGACTCTGCAGGCAGGAGCAGGGCGGGCACCGCTGGGCGCTGCCCTTCTCCCCGCGCGCTTCCCAGGCGCGCACCGTGAGACCGCGATTCCAGAGAGAAGGAATTCTCAAAAGACGTGACTTTTTCAGAAATGTAGAGCCTAACTGGAGTCGTGAGGCAGTGCTGAAATGGTTCAGACGCTGCCAGACCAGGACAGCGATGGTCTACCAGGACGCCGTCTGCAGATGCCGTCACTTGTCACAGCCGATCGCTAAAAACTTTTGTGAAAAACGCAAATTTGGGCAGAGTGGGGCTGGCAGAGCCACGTGGCCCCAGGGAGGGGACAGCCCTTCCTCACGCTCTCGCCCTCCCACCCACAGCCACCATTTCATAATTCTCCGGGCTCCAGCAAGGCTTTGCCCATTTTCATGACAATTGGGGCTCTGTTGTGTCCACGCAGTTTGAGACATCGGCCCCTTTGTGGCACGAACAAAGTCCGGGCTGCGGACGACAAAACTGAGCACATCTCGACGCTGAAGGCAACTAAACCAAGAGCTGCCTCCACGTAACCGAGCTTGCCACGGACCAAACGAAAATCCTAAAGTAGATTTGATTTCAAGCAACAAGTAGCACATAAGGAAATATCACGCTCCTGGCTTTGTTTTTATTTTACCAACAAATGATGCCACTGGCAGCATCTCCATTCTGCAGTGCCGATGCTCCTGAGCCCGTGCGGTTCAGCAGGGGCAGGAATGGCCCCGTGCCCGCAGGAGCCTCAGCTGGGGAACAACACCCAGGGCCCGCGCGCCAGAACCAAGCTGGTTTGCAAATGTAGCTGAACACATTTTATAAACTCAGATTAACGCATCTCAGCAGCCTCAGCACTGCAGACGTTACCATTTTCAGCCACTGCAACGAGAGAAATGGTTCCAGGTAAACACAGCACATCCTTTCCCCAAAACCACCATTCCCCTCACTCTAGGTATACAGATATTTCAGAGACAATTAAAAAATTGCAAATAAAATTGTTTACAGAAGCTATGGAAGGAACTGCAAGAAATGCTAATAAACATCCGCCTGACTTCTGGGAAGTCTTGTGATAGCAGTTTAATAACAGAAGCGGGTAATTCCTTGGCTCCCTAGCGCTAAGCGCACCAGGGACATGGTGTTGATAATTCTGGTGAAGGCGCTCGCTTGGTGTACATAAAATTAAGCATTTTCCTCCTTACTAGTTTGGTAGGTGGCTGTGCAAAATGAATCCTTCTATCGAATTTCCAGTTTTATCTGTTTGTTTATATTTTTATCTGCTTGGCCACCGAGTTTGCCATCCCAGCCTATTGAACGGCTCGCAAGGAGCATTTCATTGCATCTGGCTTGATGGGTGACAAACAGCGGAGACCGGCTCTGTATGAGAGGAAAAAGCAGGGGGGAGGTTAAGGGCTCCTTAGAGGGGTCGCCTTCAGAGGAAAAAAGGAAAACAAATGGGATTGTAGGCATGGGAAGTATATGGTTTTACTGCCTTAGTGGGCAAGTACAAGAAAGGAGAATTGCAAAGGGAGAAGCTTTACATTTCTATGAGCAGGCAATCGAGCACCATTCTAAACCCGTCGCAGCAAGCGCTTCCCTTCCTATGGGATGACTCCATCCCATTCTGGGAGCGCGTCTCCCGTAACTCCCAGGGTTGCACAGCGTCAGGTCATTCCGGAAAATGGGGGGAAGCCCTTAAGCTGCGCGGCCAGGGCGACAGCAAGCCCAGGACAGGATCCGACCCTCACTCCTGGGGTCCTTCTGCAGTCGGTTATTTCTCCCACGGGGCCAATATTCAGGCACAGAATCCCCCGAGCGAACACCGGGTGCACCAGTGGGGCTTCGTCCCAGCATATCCCACCTACAGAACTCACGCACCCCATCAACACCAGCGCGTGCGCAAATGAGCAGAAATCTCTTCGTCCAAACCCAAAATGGGTCTGTGCCCAGGCAGAAAATGCGAATGTTTAGTGGGACGTAGGAACAGAGGAGGGGCATGAGGTCAGCAGGCAGGGAGTATCTCCCGGATTTGAAGAGGCAGGGAAAGTTTTGTGCATTTAAGTGGTAAACTGAAAGCCAAAACGTTATTTTAGGCCTGACTTACATAAATTGCAGTCGTACCAACTACCCTGGCTGCTGCAGTTGCTGGTAGTTTTAATAATAACAACAACAACAGACCAACAGTTTGTTCTTATAACTGTTGTTGTCGTTATCATTCTGAGCATTATTTCCAAATAGGCCACAACAATTGCTGGTATCCCCAGGAAAAAAAAAAAAGCCAAACAGTGAGAGTACATTTCCTCAACTTTCAGGTCAGACAGCAAAACAAAGAGGAAAAATCCCTCAGAACTAAAGCTGCAGATTCTGTACCTGCATCGGGCACGTTGTTATGACTGCAATTGCTAATGAGCTGGTTTAGATCGTTAGGAGCATGGGACAAATCCTGTTTGTGAGCTGACTGCTCTGTGCCTCCTGCACGTCGGCAGGGCTTGGCAGCGGGGCCGGGGAGGTGGCACAGCACGGAGACCAGCGCAGAGAGGAGCATCGGAAGGCACGTGTGGCAGGAAAGCCGTGCTGAGCAGAAAGGCACGAGCATCGCTTGTAAGCAGGGCTATCTCCGAGCAAAGATAAATGCACGTATTCTACGGAAAGAGAGAAAATGTCGACAGCTTCTAATCTGTGGGATCTGCAGCAAGTTTAAAAAATGTGCTACCCTGAAGCATTGCTGTGCACTCAAGTGAGATGGGATCCCAACCCCGCCTGCCTCCCGGCAGCACCCCGGAGGGCACATCCCGCACCACGCACCCGTGCAGAGATGCTCGACCCGCTCCACGCTCACCGACAGCCCTCAATGTGCTGTTTTACAACGCCACGTCATTTAAGGGCCAAGTTTTCCACCACTAACTCGCACCAGATCCATGGCCTGAGCAGGGCGCGGGTTTCCAGGCTGAGGGCTGGACAGGAGAGGGCAGCATCCGACAGACAGACGGGCCCCGCGCTGTGGTGGTGTTACCCCAGGGAGCACCACAGGCCCAGGTTCGTAACAGTGACAGAGCAGATGCATAATCTGCACTGTGCCATCTTCGTCGTACTTTAAAGCTGAGTACTATGTAGATATAAAGCAAGATTTTAAAATCATCTTTTACCGCCTCAGGAGCAGAAATCTGTTAGCTCTGGTCCAAGCTTTGGAGGCGAGAGCCCTCCTGGCCACTGCGCTGCCATCAGACAACGGCTCTGCCATGCTCTCACCTTCCCTGCATGCTCTGTGGATGACCGAGACATAAATGAGTCCCGCTAGCAGGCTGGTTGGCCCTTTGGTTTTATTTTTACTGCAATTAGCTTTTCTGTTATTAGGAGTAGCTATTTAAAATGTCTTTTTTTGCCAATCTTCTTTGAATATTACATTTAACTTGCTGAAGTTTGTAATACCATTTTCTTTTGTTACAAGACAAGGAAAAGCTGAACAGAAATGTCCTTCCAGAATTCACAAGAATGGGAATAGAAGTATGGAGAAACTGTCTGGCATACCCTGACAATCCCCACAGACTTCCCTTTTGTTCCCAGGTAACTGGCCAGAATGCATCCAGTCAGAAAACAGCATATTCCACTGAAAAAAAGAACATCACCAGAACTCCCAGCTTCTGTTCTTAGCTCTGCCAACACCTCCTCAGCTTGAAGACCGAATGATTTACTACCTTTAATGTATCTCACCTTATCCATCTATAAACCACAATTACTCCTTGAGATGATGTCAAGTTTAAATGAAATTGCAAAATATCAAAATCCATGGAAAGTATATTTATTAGAAATGCAAGGACAGTTAAGGAAAGAGGAGGTGACACTGGACAACGGGGCAGGAAAAATTCCCAGACTCAAAAAAACCCCTTGTGTAAATGCGCCTTCCTTTCTAGAGGGACTCAAAGCAGTACGGAAAGGCAACGGGCACGGCAGAGGTGGCACGGTGAGACGCCCGGCGCTGTGCCACAGGGGTGAGGGGTCACTGCCAGGGCTCGCTGCCTCCGAGCACGACTTTTCAGGGGCTCTGGATCCCCTCCCGTTGTCTAGCCGTAATGTGTTAAGCGTCCAGCTCAAAGCTTCTTTGGTGGCTCCTTAAGACAGACGCTTTCATCATTTTAAGTTTCTGCTATTGCAGATGTTGGGAAAATGTTCCCGTAAAGCACACGGGTTGTTCTGCCTGCGACGTCAGACCCTTAGGTGGACAGCAGGCAGCGTGACTTCACCACGACACCACAGAGGAGGACAGTGCTCGGGAAATTAAATCTTTCTGTTCTGTCCAGTCCTTTGGAGCAGTCTGGAAGTCCAGGGCACTTCTGCATCGCTGCCTGCCTCCTACTAATATCACTCTCACTTTTGAATAGGGCAAGACCTGGGTCCTGAAAAAACAACTGTCACCACCCTGTCTTCCGTCTGCTAAATCTGAGCCCAGTCCTTTCCTTCTGATAAATTAGATCCTCAATTTTCACGTAATCTAAACCAGCAGCTCCTAGGCCCCAAAACCCACCCACCCCAGATAGCACGAGGTCCCAAATTAAGACGTACGTGACTGCAAATAACAGCCAATTTTACTAGACCAACACTAGGGGAAAAAATCTTCCATCCTCCTCTCCGTTTGTGAAGCCACACGGGGCAAACTATTCATATGCTTATTGCTGACAGATAGCGGGGCTGCCGCAGCGTGGGGACGGCTTCTTCGGGTGTAAAGGCTGAACCGAACGCGTGGTATTTAAGACAATTAGATTTTCAAAGAAACTACACTAAACATTTCTTTCATGTGTAATCAAATTATGTTAAAGCAAACCTCATAATTTAAACCATTCCATTGGTCAGCTCCTATTTGTTTTCCCTGCACCCTCATTTTTGCTCCAGATCTGTCACATTACATTAACACCTTTCCTACTCACTGCCTACAGAAATAACAGCCTTCGACATGCCTGCACAATCCATTTGTCCTGCTCTAATTACTTTTTGACATAGCCTCTTTTGCTGTTATCTTGCCTTTTCTGACCTCTGTCTGTATTAAAGCCATTTAAAACAATCTTTAAACTCGGTGTCTATTGTGATGTGTCTTACGGGATACTACTGGAGTATCAGGCAGCAACATTTTGTAAATCAAATATTTAAATCTATGGTAATCAGATCATGTACTCGAGGAGGAAAGCTACTACGTACTGGTAACAGCTACAACTGGCTGTTCATAACAGGAGTCCCCAGGACTGCAACACATTTTCAGGACGAAACTCCCGTAGCCATAAAACTGTTCTATGTAACCGGGTAGCTCAAAGATAAAGGGGGTCTTCTGTGGACTCAGGAATTTCCCTTAATTTCACAAACGGGGAGGGAAGCAGGAGAAAGTGGGGAGAGTGGTCATCTTGCACAAAACCCACCCCAACGACCAGCAAACAAGCTGAGCAGGCAGGAAGAGGACAAGCAGGGTGCACCAGCAACAGCAGTGCAGAAGGAACCAGGACAAATCACGCTCTTCTCCAAACCCAGAGAAGAAACCGAGAATCCCTAATCCCAATATCCCTCTGTTTTCATCAAGCCCATTCAAAAAATGTGCCCTCGTTTTCTTTTGTGGCCGATTCACAGAAGATGAGCCTCTAATTACCAGCTACTTCCCTGGCTGAAGCAGCAGAGGATCTGCTCCGTGCCAAGTATCTGCTTTGGAGTCAAGAACTTATTCCACATGGTGGAACTAATCTTCTGGATATCAGGTTGATCCCTATGTACGTATGTCTCACGATACAATCTAACTACATCTTCACATGCTATCTTCCACATGATCCAGCCTCGTGCTAACTTAACTGGTAGCTAGTCAATATTTTACTCACATGAGAAGATACTTCACAAAGCTACGTTTGCTCTGGTTCATTTACAGGGTAATTATCCAGTTCACACAAAGTCTGGTCTTCTGGATACAACCAGGACAGATCCAAGCACAGCTCTGCTGGGAAAGCATAGCTCTGTATTTTGTCTTCCAGATGACAGCACTACAAAACCGACGGGGGACAAAACCAGAGTCAATTAAAATACATTAAATGTAATGTAACAATGCTGTAATTTGTCATAGCCAGCCAAGAGGTTTTATTTCTTTGAATTCCTCTAACTTTGTCCTCAGGACGTTAAGAGCCCATGCATGCTGTGGAATGCTCTTCCCACGATACTTCCCTACACGCATTTTTATTTTCCCCTTTTTCTTTCCTGTCAGCAGCCCTGACCACAAAAGCCTGCCTCATTAAGGCATCTAAACATAGAAGGGGCCCGTGGATCCGGGACCAGACCAGTCTGCTCCTGGCCTACTCATAACATCCCATTTTGTAGAGCTCGTGGCTCCTTACGTGCCGCTGAACGTCCCCGTCAGTGGAAGCGGCAGGACGGAGCGGAGACGGCAGAACTGAACAGCTCTGCCTCCGCGTGCTCGTGGGGACGGGAGGGCAGAGGGTGGGCGCAGACCAGGCGCTCCGGGCTTTATTTCTGCAAGATTCAGAAATTCAGCACTTTTTGCTGGAACCATTTTTTGGTTTGTAAAGTGATTATTTTCTTCCTTCCTCATTTTTTTCACATCTATTTCTCAACTTTTTTTTAATACAGCTGTTTGAGCAGACCTGGGATGTCAATGACCCAAACAATAACTACGGATTATTGTGACCTCACTCACATTCGTATCAGTAGCGTAGCTAAGATCAGTGTACCGTTCCCGTGGCGTTTCCGCACATCAATGTGAGCAGGGCTGCGCTGGGTCAGGCTGCGCCAGCTCCCTGCAAACCCCGACCTGGTCTCGGACATTGGCCAGAGCAGATGCAGAGAAAATAACGAATTACAAATACTAAAATTAATACTTTTTTCTCCTTTTAACTTTTTTTTTCCTTAAGTAAAATTTACACTTATTTTAGAGAAAGGCACTTAAACATAAAATATTTCTCCACGTCCAAATCCTTCCAGACCACCACCACCAGCGCTCTCCCGAGTCCCCTCTGCGACGCAGTGCTGGCAGTAAAGCCAGCCAAATGGCTTCTCTCTACGCAGCTTGTCGCCGTGAGGAGGGTTTCTTGGCCTTTCCATTTCTTCTCAAAACCACCACAAATGTTTTGGGGGCATTTGTGAATTCAGGGTGCATAAAAGTGGTTCATGTTTTTAATTTGCCCTTTTTAACTGGACATTCTACACAGCACCCTGAATTCCCCAACAGGTTCTACTACCGACAGCATTCTTCCGTTATCATTCACTTTTTTATTTTGTCTTTTATATTTTTTTTAATATATTTTTTTTTTCACTCCCGAAGATGGCTGTAACATCATTACTCACCGCACATTCAGTATTACGGCCTGGAAGTGCCAACCAGGTCTGCTGGGGTAGAAGCTGCACGAGCAGAAGAAAGTAGCGGCGGCTGCAGCTTAAAGGCAACAAGTAGCATAAAATGGGCTTGAACAAATTCACATACTTGCAATTTGCAAATACAAGTTACCCAGCAAATTGTGTCTAGAGCACCCACGGTTAATCGGCCGATTTCTGGCAGTCTAGGCAGGGGTTTATCTTGAGAAGAAAGCTCAGTGCGTTTTAAGCCTACCCAGGTACCCATTTATACACCCCTGGATCCTGCTGGAAACTGCCGGACGGGTTGCTGGGGGAATAGATTCCAGAGGTAAGAAACGAAACCATCCTAAATGAAGCACCCTCGAAGAGGTGGAGATGCTCACAGAGAGCTGTTTTGCCATTGAGTTCAAACAGAAAGAAACCAGCCCGAGACCCGCATTCACCGTCAGGTTCTGTAGGACTCGGGACAAGGTCCATAAAGGCTCAGCCAACTTTTCAAAGTCCTACATTTCCTTCCACCAGATCCCAAAACGATGTGGAAACCACCTTGAACTGGAAAAGCAGGAGTCTGAGGTGATGCTGTGTTGGAGCACAGCTGATGGATCGGCTTTTTAGTAATATCGAGCTTGCATGACATTTAACAGCAGGAGCAGGTTAATGCCCAAGTTAATTACTGAAACGGAGCGTATGTATGTGACCAAAAGCACCAGACCACCAGACCTGGCACCGAGATCCTAGAGATTTCCAACTTTTAATGCCTCGCAAGTGAAGAGGCTCCAAGTTCCTCCAAGTACGGCCGGCAAAGAGCAGCATCGCTTCCAGCAGCCGGCTCAAAGCAGCTGCCTGCAGAAGTCAGGGACCTTCATTCCTTGCGCAGCAACCTCGTACTCGGAGGATACCCAGGTCAGGACAGTGACTACTTCTTAACAGATGCCTCTAAATTACCTACCGAAGGAATCCCCCTTTCTCTGTGACTGCCCGGGGACCACGGCCCCCAAATTAGGGGGGTTGATTTCCCCTCATTAAGCGTGTCCTGAGCTGCACTGCTGGAACGACCGTCCTCTTTACGGCTAGCACTGCGAACTCAAGAGAAACACTCAAACTTCACGGAACCCACCACCGCTACCCTGGTTTTACTGGCTTTGCTGTGTTGGGAACGTGAAAACGGCAGATTACCTAAACCAAACAAACTCTCCCCGCTCCCCTCAGGGGGCTGAGGAGCGGGTGCACCCGAGGCACAGCTGCGGCAGCGTGTCTGCGTGTGCTGCGGCAGGACAGACAGACGGAACTGCCCTTCCGCGGCTGCCTTCCGCTTCGCCAGCTGAAATCCAGCCGGCCTCGCTGGCTGCCGATGATTTCCATAAATACTCCCACAATGCAGCGCACCCGGGTTTAGCCGGAGGGATCCTCTCCAACGCGAGGTGCTGTAAGAATGTGAGATGATTTTAGAGGAAACATGTACGATTCGGATTTGGAATTAAAATGACCTGCCCCAACAACAGTTCCTGGATTTCAGCGTTAAATTGTTGAAATTCCAATCGTATTCGATTTTCACGTTGCTTATTTAAACGTCAGCCTATTCGGTTTTTTAGAAGTTAAAAATGAAAATCTGCGTTACTGTTTTTATCATATATCATGAAAACAAGGCAGATAAAAAAGCTCCCAGCGCTTACCACCAGGCATCGCAGCAGCAGAGAAGACAGGGCTGTCTGTGCGGTGTTGTGATGGCTTTGCGGCACACGTACTACAGAAAACAGCCTTTGCTACGCAAAGAGTCACTCTCTGAGTGTTCAGATTCACGTGCCTGAGCCCAGCGAGGGTGGCGTACCGGGTGTTAGAACAGGCTACATCACATCAAGCAAGTTCCTACCCCAAATTTAGCAAACTATGCTTGCACCGCATTTATATGAGCAAATGTCAGATGCTAGATAAAGGCCGTACTGGAATGAAAACACAGTCGATATTTGGTTAAATCAAGAGTTAGGCTTATATAGAGTTCTATAGATAGGAATGCCACTTAACAAAACAGAATATAAATATCTACAGGGCAGCGACCCTCTGATTTAAAGCAAAAAAGACATCCATCTTTTCCTGCGTGAATTGTCATCCCGGATGTAAGTCTTGCCGAAACCTAATTACATGATCTCTCATTATTTGTAACAAAATATAAACACTCTCCTTCTGCCCTCAGACAGCAATCACAGAGGAACCCCTACACCCACACCTTAATATATACTATCGTGTGGAATATAAAGCACTCTGATCTAGTCTCATCCACCCACTAAATTGCTCCAAACTTTTCCTTGCGCGTATTATCTGACAGTCCAGGGAGAAGCTGCTTCGTGCACTGGCAACGCAGCGGCGCAGGGTGACAGTCTAACATGGTGTCCTGCTGAGATCCAAGAATAGCAATGCCTTAAAAGGCAGCGATGTTGAGATCACAAGGAAAAGAGAATTAGGGCACAGCTGTGGAGTTCTGTAGGCTAAAACATAGACTCAATATGTCAGAGAAAATTAAATCACAGGGCTACATGTAATTTCCAGTCTCGTTTATAACTTAGCTGTAGCTGTGCAGAATTCGTACTTGGGTCATGCATGTGAGTCGCTGTGTTTCCGCGCATGGAAATAAAAAATGAAATTAATTTAGAAAGAAAAAACAAAGGAGTTACACGCAAACAACAGGATGGACACCTATGTTTCGAACAACGTTTACATGCCATTGCAGCTCAAACGCAGTTTTACAGGCAGTCTTCTCTCCAGCTCTTGAGGACAAACCGAACAGCCACAGCACCGCTTGTGAGACAAGCAGGGCTCGCGGCTTTACCTGCAGTACAAAACAAAGGAAAAAACTAACCCAACATGTTAGCAAGCTAAACATATCTGAAAAATGCCTCTGTTTTCCCATGGTTGTCAGATAAGGGATAAGTTTTGTTATCAAAACTGATAACAAACTTTTGCACAGGCTTTTTCCCCCTTGAAGAAGTGATGCTCTTACATTTTTCAGAACAGTGTCTACATATAAATTTGCTAGCATTTCTTTATGCTCAAAGTCCAGTACTAGCTTCTCCTCTAAAAGCATTCAATATCCACAGAACGCAGTCCATTATCCTCTGCCAATATCTACCCTTGCAATCTGTGTCCAGCTAATTAAGTTTGCGGGATGCCAGGGTCTGCAACCGTCAGCATGAGAGCCGTGCTTCGAGCCGGGAGGTTGCATCCCTTCTCCAGCGTCTTCTCCCCAGCTCCAGACAAGCCTCCAGAAGGCACCACCACAGAGGTAACTACATGGGGGTGTTCGATGGCAAAAACTGTGGGTTCAGTGGGACCCCGTGGATGAAGAGACGGCCTTAGGCAGAGCAGGACAGCCTGTCCCGGCCGAGCTCCATCCACCCAGCGAGCAGCCGAGCAGAGCCTCACCCAGCACAAGCGGCCAGGCTCTACCTGACGAGAAGACTTAAATTCTCTTTTTAAAAGGCTCTGAAGGCCAGGGACAGATAAGAGAGAAGATGGAGGAGAAAAAGCAGCTGGCAACAAGGGAGCAAGAGACTGATTGGGATGAGGCGTATATGGTGAGCTTTCCTAAATAACTGGTACTTGAGCTCTAACGTGATACAGAACAGCAAGAAAACAGAGGTAGGAAGCTGCACGTAATTACGACTTTGTTTAGCTAAGTGTATTTCCTGCGGAGCCTACAAAGGGTGACTGCATGCAAAGCATGCAGATTTGTTGATACCAGCTATCCTTTGTCCCTAAAGAGGTAAATTATACATCCGATTTGTATACAAAGTTGGATAGCTGTTAAAGGTTATGCTTGAGCTGCAGACAGAGCTGCGGATCAGCAACCTACAGGAGCCAACTGCTACGAAGGGCTAATATACGGAGAGATTTTACAAAGGGTAGAGAGTTCAGCAGCCACAGATGGGGAGAAGCTGAAACAAGCCAGCGAGGGACACGCAGGGGCAGCCCGGACAGCGTCAGACGGCGTTCGGTAGGATGTGACCCGTCGACCCATCTCCCACTGCTGCAGCGTCAGAGCAGCGCGCACGTGGCATTGCTGGGGAAAGGAGGAACGTGCCATTATAGCCATCACATGGGGAATGGGATAACCAAGAGGGTAGGGGATGAGCAGGAGTAGTGTGCGTGAACTCAGTTTGCAGTGAGGAAGGTGAGGAGGCTGTTCTGGAAACTGCTGATGTCGGGAAGGGTCGATAAGGCAGTCCTCGAGCACAGGTACCGCACGCAGGGGCACACGTGCACACCACGATTTAATTAATAGGGAAAATGCCAAACGTTCGAGATGAATTGTTTTTCCTAAGCAGAACTATCACCTACTTGAAAGCACAGCCTAGTTCATACATATGCAATGTTTTGCACAAATACCGCACGTGGTGCAGAAAACAATCCCGTAAATGAGGATGCAAAATGAGGTCACTGATTCTCTCCGAATATCTTTTGAACAAAGGCTCATCGCAGCCACACACGTTATCGCTGTCCACGCTCGGGTCCCAACAGTGACCTGCTGCCCTCCTCGCGCGGCAGGAGCCATCAGCCCTCTGCGGCGGGGTTGCGGCGTGCGGCTGCTCCCCGCGCCGCTCGCCCTGACCCACTTTCCTGCAGTATTTCTGCATAGCGACAGAGGTCCTAGCAGGACAAGCGTCACCTCCCAGCCCACGGGATTCTCCATTTCCTACTGCTTCGACTGGAAGAATGCGTGCAGCCTTTACATGCAGGCACACACGAGCACGGCATTACACATAAATGTATGTAAAACGCGTAAATCCCGGGAACAGAAGGAATTAGAACAACAACAACAAAAAATCCTGTTCTCATTAGGAGAATATTCCACTGAAGTAGACACAGGGCTGCGAGAGCGGCTAAATGAATATCCAGCCGATGGATCCTCCCAACCGCTCAGAAGAAGCCTGGCTGTTCCCTTCTGGCTAAAGCTTTTTTAAAGGGACTTTGCTCGTTTCTCTCTCGCTGGTTTTAGCACCCCCATCACCCCGAACCAACCCTGCCCTTCGACTTTGACCAAAAGAAACACTAATATACCGCGCCAACCAGAAAATTATTATCCCTTCGTTACACCTAGCCAGGGCTCTGACGCTGTGAGATGCATTTTCCCACCCCAAGCCCTGCACACCTCACCGTCCTGTCTCCTATTCACTCGCTCCCACAGAATTACAGTGCGTTGGCTGCAGATGCACTTGTAGTTCTGATGTCATCTCAAGGCTTTTGCCTTTTCTTTTTTTTTTTTTTTAGGTGAAGCAGCTATATTTCCTCTGTTCTGAAATTTTGTGCTGAAACTATAGCAAGCCAAAAATCTCTTCAATGGGAAATTTCACAAACAGAGGATTATGACTTCAGCTACAGAATAAGCAGCAGGAGCAGATGGAACTCTTCAGAAACAATGATTCCATTTTCATGCAAATTTCCTTAGTAGTTAAAAAAAGACGAAGAAGAAAAAACCCACCAAGATATCAGAATGGTTTCTAAATGGAAGGTTTTTGAATGATGCTAAAAGCAAAGGGCTGGTAGCTCTCCACAGTCCCAAGCATTTTAGCAGCAGCCAGGAAGAAAAAAGGCATGACAAACTAAAACCAGACTCTGCACCTCCTTGGAGTCACGATAAGAGAAATGGAAAACGCAGTGAAAGTATATTTTAGTTTTTATGATTTTCAACGTCGTCATCGGCTTTGTGATAATGCACACTTCAGAGCTAATTCTTACGCTCTTTAAGAGCACAGACTTCATTCACGAAGCAGCATGACAAAAATTCTTTATCCACTTGATGACTACAGAAGGTGACAGCCACCGAGAAAAAGACAGCCACAGGGACACCGTCAGAGAGCTAACCTGCAGCGTGCCTCTCTCTGAGCACAAGTGCTCCCCTGATTGCAAGAATACAGACATGCATTTTTCATAGCTGAAATGTGGAAACTGAGCCAATTCTTTTGTTGTTAATACTGGCAGCATACCCTAAAAAACAAATACACGCACAGAGTTAGCAGACCCCATTTCTGGCTCTTCCACTGACTCGTTACTTCGGTTTGGTCTCATGCCTTCATTTTCCCCTCGTTTACTCCTCGAGTGAGAGAATTCGAGCAGCTCCCCAGCTCTCGGTGCTGTGAGGATAGCTGACTTTGCACAACGCGTTGCGTAACTGTGTCTGTGCCTTATGCTATTACTAGAGCATAAAACACTACGCTGTTTTGTACGCAGAACCCATTTTAATGGTAATAAATGGGAATACTTTGGCAGGCCCATGTAATTCCACTTTTACAGGCTACTTTTTTTAACACGGGCTTTAAAGCGGAGAGGAGACTATGTGCACAGAAAAGCAAGAATGAAATCCACTGCTGGCTGTCGCTGCTTCCCCGCTGCACGATGAACCAGGGGAAACGCTGCAGCCAAGCCTCTTCCCGCGCAGCGTCCGGATGCCAGCGGTGAGCTGCTGCCACCAGGCAGCCGGGCAGCTCCGGCCCCGGCGCCCGCGGACAAGGCTAGCAGGGACAACTCCTTCAGCTTAGCCACGCCAAATGCACGCGTCCTTCCTGAGACCGTCTTCCCCCGACGCTGCTGCTGAAGTTTTGTAGTGAGTCTTCACAGATTTCTATCAGTTCTGTCAAACGATTTCTCTCTCCCTCAGTTTCATGTCAATTTTTTTAAAATGAATTTTCTCCTTCCTTCTTCATGCAAAAGAGATAGGAAGTTAGCTTTAAATAAGACTGTAAAGAGCGTTAAAGTAGAGGCCTCTGAACCATGTGTTCAATACCAAGAATACTTCTGTTTAATCCCATTCTACCTACACTTATCCCTTTCATCATGTCACTGGCCAAATCTTTTCACTTTGAATTTGCTCTCAGACCGAATCTCCTTCCTTCCTCATCGAGTCAGATGGATTTAAGTAAAGAAAGCTACCAAAAGGACAGAGCACTTACAAAATAACTCCAAAAAATGGGCTCAGCAAGGTTTATTTTCAAGCTTTTCCTTGCTTACTTCTCAGCAGAAGGATGTACAAGTAGAAACGATTTCCTCAGTTAATCCCTCTTTGACCCAAATTAACTTTTCCCAAACTATTTTCTTAGATAATTTGTTTTACAATCTTGCCTGAACGAGCTCAACAATAGACACGTTTCAATTACCCAAGGAAAGGAAGAGGGGCGGCAATGGGGAGGGGTAAGAAGATAACCTGGCTGGTCTGGCCAGCGCAGTGCCACGTAGCGGGGCAGTGGAAGAGGCAAAGGTGAGCAGCGCAGGGCTCCGGCTCCTCCGTCAGAGCCGGGATCTGCTCACTCGGTCACAATGGGGTTTGGTTTTGCACGACACAATTCACACTCATCATGAATTTGTCTGAAGGCACCTCTATCAGTCAAGCCCCTTTTCTTTCTCTTCACCCCACTGTCAAACTGCATCTCTGCTAAGAGCCGATTCGCTGGTTTCTAAATATTGCCGCTACCGCACTCCTCACGTACGCTTCACCCATTAGCAAAGTTAACGCTGATGCGGACGATGACGACCGTAAGCCAGTCTTGCCCTTTTCCTGATGCCGCTGTGGTGACGGGGCAGCCACCGGTCATCAGAAGCACAGCCAGGAAAGCGATTAGTTATGAACCAGCAGTGTCCCGAACAGTCACAAATCCTACGTTCAGATTAACGCTTTTCATGTACACCACTGCTCGGTAGCTGCAATGAAGATGATACAGGGGAAGAAAAAGACAAGTATCTGTCATTTAAGCCCTCACTTCTTAGCTTGCCGGGCTTTAAAGTATCCAGAGCAATGAGATGCATTTGACCCAGATGCTTGCCTGTCTGGGTCAAGCGTATTGGATCTGAGCAAACTTACTGGGAGATTCTTCCTTCCTCCTTCCCCTGTCTTATCACAGTTTTCTCCAGGACGGGAACTGCCAGAAAGACTCAAGAATAACTGGGAGACGCGCAAGGCAGTACCGGCATTGCCTCTCCTTTAGATGCCTCAACAGATCTTCGTTGCTTTTTCCTTCTGACTGAGGTAAATTTTATGCAGCAAAATATAACACAAAGTTGGTTACAGTATTGTAAAATGGCTTAAGGGTCAAAAACCGGGTCAGACCCCCACCTCCTCCTCCCAGCCCCATCATAACTGACAGGGTCCCGCAGGGCCCAGCTCCTGCTTGCAGGAACAGCCATGGCAGAACATCCCCGGCTGCAGTGCCCTTGCCTGGGGAACTCGTTCTCCACGACTGCTCCAGCAGCTCATTTCCCAGTGGGAAAGGATGTTTTCCACAGATTTAGTGAAACGCGGTTCTAATTTAGTAATTGCGATGTACACCCAGCTGAACAGGACCTGGTGTTTTGAGAATGAGAGCAATATAATTCGGACGAGCCTCAAAGTATTCAAGCAACTTAACCATTTGAAGATCCCCTCCGACATGGGAGTCAGAAAGAGGTACCTGGAGATTGGGATATGATTATCTTTACATACTATGCCAAAACACCGTTCCTTTTTCTAGACCCTAACATTTCATAACTGAGGACTTTTATATTATTTCTGCAAATCTTAAGATTGGTTTACTAGAGGACTTCTGACTCTTAGTTACTGAAGTTTTAAAATTACCACAATCCTGTATTAGGCAGACAGCAGTAAATAACTGCTAATTCAGGATTTCTAATGTACTGAGAGCACTAGGCTGGAATCCAATCCTGGCTATAGGCTGAACTGTTTTTCAATAAAATTTGCCCCACTTGTTTGTTTTTTTAAAGCAAGTCTTAAGAATAAAGCATTAGCAGAAAACCCCAGGATCTTACATTAAAAGATTTCATTACTCAGGCACCATATGGGGCCTGGGAAGTACAGCAGGCCTACAAAGCCATGCACAGGGGTCTGTAAAAGCTCCCAGAGTTCGGTAGCCATTCTGATGGCTCGTAAAGACCATACTACCCTCGAAGACTCGCTTACATTTTAATTTTTTATTTTTCATAAATAGGATCAAAGATATTGCGTGCTTTTCAGCCAGTGCGACCCATAACTGACCGCTCAGAAGCACATTCGTACCCCGGCATGCACAAGAACACGTATTTTAACAATAGCATCGACTACATTTTAGAAGAATCGTCAAGTGGCTCAAGATGTGAAAGATAATCTTTGAAAGAGGAGACAGAAAGGAAGCTGTCGGGAAACTGCAGCAGTTACTAGAGTGGTTATTGTGGGCAGAACGGGCAGCAGATATGAGCTATCTCCTTCACACTCATGACAAGGAGATGGGAACCTCTTCATCCACATCAATAGCAGCTGCGTGACACTGATACGAGCCTGGGTCACCATTAAAGCAGCATATTAACCTCTTTCTTTTTTCAAATTGCTTCCTTTTGGATAAGTTCCATGTAACTGTCATTTGGTTTTCTATTCCATTTTCATTTTCCATTTATGCATTCATCCAGCCCTCGAGGGTGAATTCTATAGAAACCCATGTCAAGAATGCCCAAGAGGGACCTCTGACCCACCCCTCCCACTCCTCTGTGTCCCAGGAGGGGCTCCCAGTGCAAACATCATGCTGTGTCTGAAAATGCTCAGCAAACCCAAATTCTACAAGACCAACAAAAGGGCATGAACCGCGTTACTGCTGCAGCACCTTCCTTTCGCTCAGTCACCTGCGGCTTCACCAGCGCGTGCTCGCTGCCTCGGGGAGCTGGGACTGTCAAACTACCAAAGCAGAGGAATCCAGAATCAGCAGCAGGTTACCGTAGTCATCATTAAAAGCATTTTAACAGCAGCAAAACGCAGAGAGAGAATGGCCATATCGTGTTAGAGAAAGGGAACCTTTCCTATGGTGCATGTTTCACCTGTGGGATGGTGGGTTGGAATCATCTAGTCCAACTGCCACTCCAAGGACTTCGGTCTCCCCGTGTCAAAATGTCCTTAGAGAAGAAAGAAAGGTCAACTACTAAAAACAAGCGGAGAAAGAAGGCTAAAAAGACTGGAAAAGAACACGAACGAGAAGGGAAAATGGAACAAGTACATGAACTTCTCCCCACGGCCTTGCATTCCCACTGAAAACACTTTACAAAAACACATTTAGCGCATCCTCGTTATGCAGTTCCATATTCCAGAGACATCCGAGTGTCTCACTTTACTGTTCCAGCTCAGGGAGAGGTTACAGGCAAGTCCGTGGGAGCAGCTTTGAGTTTTGTTACCCCTAAAACCACCGAAACTAGCAAGTTAGTGGAATTCTTTTATCATCAGGCGGTCTCATTTAAGAACATGCTTAAAGGCATTTGATTTCTGTCCTGCAATAAAAATGGCAATGGCTGTTCTTGCCGCGCTCTGACAGCAGCGTTGTTACTAACAGGGACGCTTGCGGAACAGACGGAAAGTCGCTGCGGTGTCACACATGGTTCGGAGGCAGCTGTACCAACACGCGGGGTGGGAGCCGTCCGACCGCTCGTGGGGAGGCAATCCCCGAGATGTTTTCCAGCAGGCTACAGCGTACTTCAGAAGCGCTGGAACCTTACTATGGCATGCTATTGCCTTTAAGTGTAAATATGAAGTCGGCTCACGTTAAATAAATGAAAGCTACGTCGACGTGCTAACAGACGCCGCAGCGGGCCACGCTGCACGGTGACCCGCTTTCCCGGTGGCCCAGCAAGTCCAGAAATAAATCCCCATGCCCAGGGGTTCGGGGAGGCCGGGGAGAGCCGGGCCTGACCGCCGGGCGTGGCCGAGGGCCGCGCCACAGCCCCCGGGGGACGGGCACCCTCGGGGCGGGCCCTGCGCCGCCGGGCGCCCGGACCGGGGTGACAGCCCCACGGAAGGGAACACGCGTGGGGGCCGGCGATCCGAGCGCCCGCCGCGGTGCTCCGGCGTGGCTCGGTGG
>VYZW01060517.1:66754-108819 GCA_013401315.1 Balaeniceps rex
AGGAGGGAGGACCCCCCCCCCTCCACCCGAGTCCCCCGCTTTTGTCTGGCTCCGCCACCCTGGGGTGGCTCAGTCCTCCTCCGGGTGGCACCTGCGGGACGCCTTGCGATGGAGCTATCGCGACAGGCGATAGTTGTGGCGGTGAGGGAGGGCCGAGACAAACCCGAGTCGCTGGGGTTTAGTTCTCTCGCCGCGCAGACGGAGCTTTGCAAAGAGGTTTTTGCTTCTACGAAGCACGACATCAGCCTCATTTCACATTACCAAAANTTTGTCTGGCTCCGCCACCCTGGGGTGGCTCAGTCCTCCTCCGGGTGGCACCTGCGGGACGCCTTGCGATGGAGCTATCGCGACAGGCGATAGTTGTGGCGGTGAGGGAGGGCCGAGACAAACCCGAGTCGCTGGGGTTTAGTTCTCTCGCCGCGCAGACGGAGCTTTGCAAAGAGGTTTTTGCTTCTACGAAGCACGACATCAGCCTCATTTCACATTACCAAAACCCTTAGTCAAAAAAAAAAAAAAGAAAACCCAAACCTGCAGTAAAATGAACCCCCATTTGCAGTATTCCTCCTCAAACTATCGTACTGCCAATCTTTCTTATCACAGCTTACTCTAAAAGAAATTTAATATATTTGCACCCCAAACCATCTGCAGTTATTTAACTGTGACGCTTGCGCTGGATTCTGTGGATGAGAAAAGACTCTGTCGACATACACTTATAAATCTGGTATGTTCTAAGAAAACGATTTCTCATAAACTTTTCCCATCCTTAGCAAAAACAACTCGTTTTTAAAACTAGAAGTAGAATCTTCTCAACAAGTTTAGAAAGTTGAGAAGGGGATGATTTGCCCTCCCTGTTTCATCCAGGAACACCAGATAGCGTTCTTTTTAAAGTCAATAAGTATTAAAAGCCACGAGGAGCGTTAAAAGTGTATTTCAAACTCTTGTGCTTTCCGCAGCGAAGGCGCCGGGGCACAGACCCGCCAGCCCGTTAAGCATTTGCAGCCTCCACGCAGAGCAGAGGTTATTCACATGGCTGTTCGAGAAACTCCATTCATATATCTGACTACCTGGATTTGAATAGAAACCAGACAGCAATTCTTTCGTCCCAGCCACTATTCGCCCCGCTGGACAATAGAGATTTGTTAGCACACAGGCACAAGCCCTGGGACACAAAGCTGGAGGCAGCAGAGATAGGGGGGCTTCAGTGCACAGGAAATTACGGCTTTTGATGCACTGTTGGCAGGTCTGCCGGTTCAGAAAAGCAACATGACTGTGCCATGTTTAAGAGCTCCCTACTGCCATTTTTAACCACCTAGAATGTCATAAAAGCTTTACTGTCGCAGTACATAAAATCATGAAGTCCATATGGTTACTTTTTCAGCTGCGGTCACTGCCCCGTGTCTGGAAGGCAGAAGCATGATCTGGCTGGCGATTTTAATTCACCGGGGGGCAGGGTGGGGGGATTAAAAGACTTTTGAGGATGGAAAACCTCAAAGTGTTTGTAAAAAGCAGAGATTTGTTACTGAGGCAGCTGATGTCTAGCGTGAGATGTGGTGGTGGTGTAATGGACTTCATTTTAACAGTGGCCGTAAGGGGATGAGGCTGGACGGCTGATTTCATCGTAAAAGGTTCAGTAAATTTATTCCCTGCATCTCCTGTATCAGTTGTGTAGGAGGACATTATTCAGTTGTGTCAACTTGGCAAATACCAAAATAAATAAGAAAAACAAAACGTTCAGTGTCTGGTACCTCCTATTTCCCCTACTTTCCCCCCAGTCTAGAGTTAAAAAGAGAACTCCTCAGAGACTGGGCTTTAATCTGCTGATTGGAGCCAATGAGCAGAGATTATCAAGATTAGAAAACCAACCAGCGGGTTTTATTAGATGAAAAGCCTGCCCCTCACTGTGCACGGCGCCTCAGCTGAGGGGCAGAAGACAGTTCAGTCTTCACCCGAATGGCAGGAAGGTTTGGGCTCTTTCTCCTTGTTTTCCCTATTTTTCCATAAATCTTACCTACCCTGCCAACTTAGCACCAGATAAACTACCCAGTCCAACTGGATACTAGGGCTCTTAAGATTTGCACAGGCAGACAGCATTAGCCAGCAGCATCTGTGTGTATCACTGCGAGCACAGCAGGAATGACTTAGCTCTCCTCTTCACCCAGGAAAAACAATGAAATTGAGAGTTGTAATATATCGCCCTTGTGAAATGTGTGTTTTTGTTATGAACTGCGGAGATACAAAGTATCATAAAATACAGAAAACAAAGGTTGGGCTGTTTGCTGCTCTTAAGTGTATTTTATCAATGCAATCCCTGTGACCTCAGAAAACGGGGAAGAATTTTAAAGTGAGGAAAACAGGTCGGGCTTTCCAGGCACCCGGGAGATACCCGGGAAGAGTCGTGCCGATGCTCCGCGCCAGCCTATTAGGCAGATGATGGACTTGCTTCCATGGCTCCTTTGAGCAACATGGGAGGGGAGGGAAAAGACTGGATGAGTAAAACAACACAATTTTTGACAAGAGTGAAATCCTCTCCAAGGTGCTATTTGTAAGATTAACAAAACATCTGTATATGCGAGGGGCCAGCTCGTATAATTTTCAGCTGCCATTTCAGAACATTAGAAATACAACTGTGAATGTAAATACTTTTCACAGGAGTCAGTTCTGTCTGAATAATTATATAATTTCCTCTAATTCTCTTCCTGATGTAGTACAATGGCTTGGGTGTATTACTTCTCAGTAAAACTTAGGTTGATAAGAATCAGGCTAGATTACAATCAAGCTATTTTGATTTTCAGTTTTTTTCTTGCTGGTACTTACAAACCCAGAAGGCCCTACCTAAAATAAGCCTTTGAACAAAAATATTAGGGATTATTTTTAATAAACATTAACAATATCGATGGCTCTACCTACAAAGCACTTTTAGATTAAATACCATGGTATTCTTAAAATACAGCAACCTTTTCTGTTACCTCGAGGAGTGCTAACGCTTGGTATTCATCTGGAGGCTGATTTGAAAACCTACCCCTTGAAAGTGCTGCCTACAAAAAAAATACGCTGGGAAGTTAAATTCTGCCCTTGCCATTAAGTCTTAGAGTTTGAATACCTGTTAAGCATATCGCTTTGAATGGAAAACAGACCATTAGAGGTTGGCAAAAAGAGCTTCTGCCTAATCAAAATAGCCATAAAAGGAATGTCTGGACATAACCCGCCCCCATAAACATCTGCATGCTCAGCTTGGACATGGGAATAATCCCATCATGCACATGAGAAAAGGATGCCGATGGCTGTTCTCGTGCGGTCTGTTGTGTTTTGGGTTTGTTTTTTTTTTTAACTACACATAGAAATAACCGATAATTCAAAAGTCAGTTTTCCCAACTCCAGTTATGGCTACTCTGATAGAAAGTTTATAAAGACTCACAAAAAAAAGAAGAAACCTGTTAACCACTAACAGACTTGGGAGTTGCAGCTGATGCAAAAGACCAACGCGTATATAACGTGACTATATGTTAATATATGGTATTGCATTACAGGGTTAGTTGCCAATAAAAAGGCATCAGGTATGCCAAAATCTAGCAATAGGCTTGGCAATTTAACAAAAAATGTGGAATCCTAAGAATTTAATTTTATCTCACGAATAGCCAGCAGATGCTGTAATCATTTCAAACCCCCAGTATTGATTAATATCACTCAAAAGTTTCAAAGATTAAGAACTCAAAAGACAACAATCGGGTATTTTTCTGCTAAGGGTAAAACAAAAGCATGGGTTTTTTTCATAAGACACAACACTGACATACAGACCGATGACATCACCTTCTTAAATAGACTTCAGTCATTCTTGCTTTCCCTGTGCTGCCCGAAAGTAGTGTGAACCATCAGCAGCTGTCCTGAGCCATAATGCAAAGAAGTTAACACGATCACCATGAACGACCATCGCATAAAACTGCAAATTCTGAGTGCGCTAAGTGCTGCATCTCAGCACCAAAGCCCCTTCCGCGTTAACAATTAATTGTGCCCCCTGAATACACGTGCGCGTGAATGAGTATTGCTGTAAGTGGAGAACAGGAATTCTGCCTGCTCAGTAGCAGGTCACCTTCCATCTTAACTGCCTTAGAACCCTACGCAACGCGGTTTTGCAACACCGCCTTACTCAGACCTGCGGTTAACCCGTGTTTGACACAAAAAGGCCAGACGGTCTGAGATGAGACGCCAAAATGTGATTAAGGGCAGGAGAACGCTCGGGGCGGGCGTGCTGAAGCGGACGGGCATGGAGCGGCACGCGGTGCGCTAACGTGCCTCCCCACGGGACGCTGCCATCAGCTCCTCTGAGCGCAGCTCAGAGCTGCTTTTACTGCACCACAGACGTCATCTGTGTGTTTTGATGGCGGCTCCGGTGCTGGGCACGATGAACCTCGGCAGTGACGCGGTCATTTCTCGCCAAATACAGGCGCACCGAAACAGAGTCAGTGAGGTCCAGCAAACTGTAGGTTATCAATCCAAAACATTCCTGCGGTACGTTTACCGATTTTTACTTTGGTAACCGAAAGCAGCGTATAGTTTCCTTGAAAATTACCTCGTCGTATGCGCGTTCAAGGCTTTACTACTTAGTTTCTGTTGGGTGTACTGGCAGGCCATATGCTTCCTTTAGCACAAAAGTACACATCTGTCTGTCCTCACCTGTAGAAAGTCCGTAGCGCCTTCTGTAAAGAACGCTACATCTAAAGTCTGATGGCGTGAACGAAAAGGATCAGCCTGGTCTATAAACGGCGGTGGTCAGGGTTTAGCCATACGTACTGTCATTTCCAGTCTCCCGTATACTGACACTTACAGCGGCAGGCGTGCCAGTGCCCGGGAGTGTCGGCAGTTCCCATTTACATAATTACAGAGCCTTAAATCTGGGTACCCACTACGTCTTGTGCTTCGAGCTGAACCGAGCAGTCCAAGGGAACGAGAGCGCTCTCGCCTAGCCAGAGAACAGCATCCCTTCGTGAGAAAGCCTGACGGGGCAGCTGCGTTACAAAATACGGTTATGCAAGGGACATGAAAACTCTCCTCTGGTACTGGATGTTATGAATGGCTGTTCGTATGCAGATTTCTTTCTTTAGGTGGAGTCTCAAATTCAGATTTTTAAGATGATCAACACGTTTGCAGACAAGGTTCACGTGACAAATACAGATTCTAGTTACAAAACAGAATGCGTTCGAGTTTGCCATATATTTTTTTTTTTCTGCTAAAGATTTAAATATCATGTGGCTTTAGCTTTCTTTCTGTTCACTGAATATCAAGGTCAATTAGGAATGATGTCTGGCTAGTACTCTCAGAGCAGATTAGACAGTTGCATCAAAAACTAGGACCATGTATAGGTCATCTGTTACTGTGACCTAGATTTCTGAGAATCTGTTCAATTTGTTTTATTGAAAATGTGGTGCTGTCTCAGTTCTGTTTCTCACAGTAAACCTCTCTATAATAGCAGAAAATAGCTTTATTAGATACTTACAGACACTGCTTACTACTTCTGCTAAGACACAAAGAAAATCAAATCCATGCAGCAGACCTGTGCCTGTCAGCCATTTAATTTTAAAATAACTTAAGGTTCTGAAAGGCTTATGCCTTATAATCTAAAGCATTTGGTCCCCGTGCCAAATACTAAGCAATCTGAAATACATAATAGCTTAGCTTCAGCTTTGTTTGCCCTATTTAATTCATTTTTTTCCTTCAGTAACCAGCGGATAGATGCAATATTTCTGCAGTCTGCTTTGGAAATGAAGAACATACTGAAATATTTGAGTGAAGTGAGGCTATTCCGTTTGTGTGAGCTTTGCGGTGCCCTCGAAGGACAGTCGGTTTGGATTGCTCAGCCTGAGAACGGAACCAGCCTTCCCTCCTCAACCCCTGTGTTTACTTATCGAGTATAAAGATTGTGCTATCTGAATTTTGACACTACTGCAGCGTATCCACCTATGCTTTCTAGGTCGTCATTCTGAAACCACATAAAAGCAGATTTCCATTTGGAACATTATATGACAGATTTCCTCTCCTCTCACCGCTCTTAATTGTTCCGGTTAGAAAGCAATTACTGAAACATAGATCATGCGAGCACGCCAGTTTGTTGGCGTAAGTATTTGGGAGAGGGAAGGGGAGAAGGTGTATCTTCAAATATTAGAAAAATGTTTTCTAAACACCAGTGAGTTCAGTGTAAAAGGAAAACTATAAAAATAACGAAGTGATTGCGGAATCCGCAATTCCAAGAACAGTACGCCAACCAAATTTGAGAATTATCATCATGACCGTCAGTCTCTGGCTTATCGTGCTGTGGTACAAAACACATCTAGAACAGTTGTGCTCTCATCACACCCCAGGAGAAAAGGTAGGCAATACCATCAAAGAGCGGCAAAAGAGGACACACTCAAAAAAACCAACCCAAAAAACACAAAACAAAAAAGGTGCCAGCAGATTGAGATTCGCAGATTAAAATCCCCAGTACGTTACTCCCTCATAAATTGTACTTAGTAGATCTGTTCCATTTTTTTCAAAATTCTAAAGCCAGTTCTACCAAGTCATCTGAATTTTATACTACTTTAATATTCAAACTTTTATGTGCATCTCGCAGCACACTGGGACCAATTTATTTTATAGGCAAGATAAAAACCCAGCAATATTTGGGTGACGTTATCCAAAGATCATTCTTCTAAATGAACATAAGTACATTTTCTCCTCTTTGTTTCACATGATGGCTGCATTTAAATAGGCTAAATGTATAATTCAGAAAAGAATGGCTGAGTCCTGCTCACCTGGGGGTCATATCCACATCCATCCAATATTTAAAAGCACACAAAAGAGAAGAAATTAAATATATAAGAGGCAGGGAGGAAGTCTTTCTTCCACCAAATATTTGCCTGGTAACCAGATACAAGAGAGCGCCTTTTTTTCCCCCAAAAATCATACTTAGTTGTTCTCCAAGAGTCTTTGAAGACACTTCTATTTTAAATTTTAACACCTGAAGAACAGGTATAAAAATGCTGCTGTTCTCTGGCTGAGCAGCGGCCATAAGCAGTGGAAAGAAAACTATCAGAAATATGGCTGAAGCTCTCTAAAGTCAACGCTGCGTGCGCACGCTGTAGTCAAGATCATTTGTAAACAAGGCTAAATGAATTTGGTGTGGAAACATGAACAAACAGCGATGAAGCGTCGTGGAAATTCCCCCATCGTGTGGGTTAGGCCGTGCATAGGATGCAGTAACGTTTTTCCCCGACAGGCCGGAGCGCTGTACCTTGAGGCCTCGTGGTACCTGCGGTGACTAAACCGGGGTAACCAAGCCCAGAAAGCGGGAAGCCAGCATCTTGAAAAAGTTCAGTGAGATCAGGGCACTTTTTTGGTGCGTGGCACCCGTTCAGCTCACGAGGAAGACATAATTCTCATTAAAAGAATAACGTGTTTCCAGCTAAGCCAGACATTGGCAAGTGATGGGGAATCTCTCAGCGGCTGGGAGGAAGAGAATGGGGAAGGTGATAGGATAGATCTTCACTTCTCTTTTTCCTGCTCATCACAATGTCACTGTAATGTCATTTGCTTTGCTTCGGTTATTTACAGTTATTGGAGGTAAAATCTTGATTGTACTGAGCATATCATGAAATGGAGTCTTACAAAATGGCAGCATAAAATTGACTCGCAGGTGCCATGCTGCAGAAACTGAACCAAAAAGTGAGATTTTTAGAGGCATTTCTTTTGAGAAGACCTCCAAATCTTGAAGTCTAACAGATGAGAATTGTTGGATTATAAAGCTGAAAGACAGAAACTAATTACCTTCAAAGGGACAGTTGTCAATGAACTGGGTGGAAACGTCATGATTATGAAAAGCAAATCCTTCATTTGATCCCTCTCCATCCATGCTGCTTCCCAAGCAGATAACCTAAGCTTTATCCAGCTAGAATCGCTAATATTCCAAACAGTGAGTCAAATATAAAAGTCCCAGTTAGCATATAAAAAGAAAATCTATATTTTTATATTGTTACGTATGATGAAAGCGCGAGCACGGGCGCTGCAGCAGTTAAATGGGGGTTGCCCAACTGGCCTGAAGTCGCAGGAGGCCACCCGTGAAACGTCGTGCTGGGGAACGGACCTTCCCTTCTGTAGCCGGGATCATGTTCTAGCATAGTCTTCAAAGATCAAGCCATATAAGCAAAACAAATACCTTGAATTTCTCTCCTGATTACTTTGCAAGGTATTTTTCCTGTATTTATCAACTGCACATGCAGGTTCTGGGCATTCCTTCAGCATCTCAAATTGAAAAACTAAAATGATTCCTTCTAACACACACACCAGGGCAGGCGTCACATTCAGGATGAGCCCACACAATGCAGGCTTCGCAGCATGCACTGGCTCATGGAAAACAAAGGAGACCTTAATTCCAAAAAACAGGATTCTCTTTAACATTATCATCTCCAGCTACATTATAGATTTCAGAAACAATAACAAGGGAATCTCGGTTTGACTCTTGAGACTAGTATGAGAACAGAAGGCATTTTCTGCCCTCCCTACCCTGGAAAAGCCTGGCCGAGTCCAAGTAGTTCCAATCTCGGAGCAAAAAGGCAATTCTCTGCAACAGAAGAACTAATTTTTGCAAAGACAACTGTCATGCTGATGACCGTGCTAATAATTTCTAAAATGCTGAGAGGCAGAAAACAGTAACAGAATCATCTATAGTTAGGATCATCTCTCTCCTTCCAGAAACCCAGGCACAGGAACTATGCCTAAATTCACAGCTAATGGGAAATCGTTTTGATCTTCACAGAGACCAAGCAGAGCTGCCAGCATAGGAGTATCTTCTGAAGAAGTACTTATCCTAAATTCACCACTGCAATAAATACAAAGCGTCCTAGGTCTAGAGCACTGCAGTATTTCAGTGATGAAGAATTATTAGCATGTTTGATATACCAAGAGACAATGTTATTTATATCTACAGAAGCTGCTTACCCAGCATTAGAGGTGTCAGGGCATAGTACAACTGCAGGAATTCATCAGGAGGACACCTGAGATTCCTCTCTATTAAAAAACGATGAATCTAATATAGACAGTAATCTTCAGAGCAACAAATGTTATCTTAAAAGATGGGGGATAAAAGTTCACGGGGAAGCTGTGCAAGTTCATGAAAAGAAAAACGCGTTCATGGTTACTGAATGCACAGAAGCCTGTCTCCAGAAGTCTGTGTGTGTGCTGAAAAACGTCTGGAAGACAGGAGATGATTAGTAGGAAATATGCAAGTTTCTCCTCCTTGTATCCTTTTCTAAACATCCATTAGACACTGTTTTGATTTTATTTTAGAGTCAGAACTGCTTTATTGATTGCAGCCAGCAGCTACAATTCAATAGCGGTCCCAAACATCAAGGTAATTTTTTTCCAACAAAGACAATTTCTGGAGTTACGCGCAATGAGATGAAGATACGCTATTATTAAGACATCCGGGGCTGAGGTCATTTTTGTTCCATGTACGCTGCAGGTACAAATAGCTCATAAATGCAGCTTGCTCCAAAAACCATCCCTGCTGGGTCTGCTCAGAAAAGCATCCCTTATGCCAGCCTCGGGGTGCTGGAACGCTGGTCCAGCAGAAGCTCATTATCTCCTCCCCAGTTTGCCTGGGTGAAATTGTACTTAGTCCTTTGGAAAATCTGGTGGAGAGGCAGGCGGGTCTTGCGACATTGTGCGTCTGATCCCTTCACCTTACACAAAAACAACTTTGGAGACACGATAGCGAGCTGGAGTCTAATCCAGTACGCTCAGTCCTGTGTAAGTAGGTCAGCAAGGAAGCTTCTGACCATGGCAGTGTCTTCCAGCCCCAGCCGCCCTTCTCACTGCAAGCAAATTTGACAAATACTTCCTTAGCAGGTAACAGGAGGTGAAGGGTTTGGTTCTGAGAGCTTGTGTGTTTGTTCTAGAAAGGTAACACAAGTTTTGTTTAAAAAAAGTACAACTATTACACTATTTCAGTGGCTTGGAAAGAGTTCGGTAAAGTGCTTAAAAAATTAGAGGGCATCTGATTACTCAACCTGGGATGTCAGATTGCAAGAACATACAGACTAGCTCATTCATAAACACCTTATTTTAAAAAATTATCATGTTTGGCAAAAAGAGTCAAAACCAAAATAATTTTACTTTTCTGCTAAAATCACTTGCTGAGACTTAGTCCAATATTTTCCAGGAACAAGGAGTATATAATAGAAAAGAATTTGTTTTGTTGCAAAATCACCTCCCCATCATTCAAAAAAAAGCTTTCCACTCTTCCAAATGCTCTTGGAAGAGAAGTTCACACATCAAGTTTCTGAAGAGCAAGTCAAACCCTTTTTCCCTGCTAACGCCCAGCTTCAAGGTTCTGCTTTCCCCCTGCAAAACCAGACCCGTTACCCAGCCCAAGGCAGTGTTGCTGTGCTCCAAGTGTCTCGTTTGTGCAGGTAAAGACGTTAACAGGCAGGACAAAACTCCCTAACCCTCACTGGTTTACTTCAGAGAACTTTATTTTATTGGCGACAGTCTTTCTGATTATTTAATTGCTCTCCACTCGTCTTTTCAGAAGCCTGTTCAGCTCAGTGATCTCTTTAGGGCAGCCTGTACCAGAACTGGACAAAGTTATCGTTTCAGCAGTTGCAGGAGAACTAAACGCATCTGCAACAGCCTCTATTCCTATTCAATATTTCATCATTTGCACAGTAGTAAAAGTCAAATTGTGCACACACGTGCAGTTAATTATCTACCATAGCAAGTACCGCTTCGTACGGTGGAGCCCTTTATGTTCACACATGGTCTATATTCCTTGTTCCCAAACATGTAACTTCGCATTTGACTATACCGAAGCATTCATTCACGCTTGATTTATCTAGAGATCCAGATTTGTGTTAAAATCCATCGTTCAGTTTTCTGTCTAAGAACCCAAACCTGCTACCATCCAATACTACGTTTCTCCCAGGCCAGTAACAGCAATGTTTTAGGACGTGGCAAACGGTCACTCTAGGACTGCACCAACCCGATCAAGTTCCCACTCGGCATTGCACTGAGGCCTGCCCGTTCATCATTTTTTAATCCTTTTAACATTTGCCACAGCAAATTTGTATCATGCCAGTTTAAGTTGTCATACGGTATTAAATCAAACACCTTACAAAAGTCTAGGGTACGCTGCATCCACAAGCAAGCTTGTCGACTCAGAACGAGATCCAAATAACTTGATAAGTCCTCCATAAATCGCTGGAAACTGGTATTAACTGCATTTCTCTCAGGTCCCAGAAGAGCTCCGCATTTATTTTCCCTGGGATCACCATCACAGCACTACGTTCTAAAAGGGCAAATGGAACAGACCGGTAACTTTGTCCCCTGATTTCATGTAGTCCCAGGACTTGCCAAGTAGTAGTCCAAGGAGCTTTTGGACAGCTAAAAAAAAAAATCTCCAGTGCTAATTGTAGAAGACTGCTGAATCTGAAGTGTTTGGCCATGGCATTGCTACTTAAACGCTCACCGAAGTTTCAATGAAAGAACAGCGATAACTAAAAACACTGCCAGTGATTACATCTTCTTGTCTCCCTGTCGTCTCGTCAAGGTGTATCTGCATGCTTACACCGCTGAAGTCACTTATATCTACAAAGAAAACACATTTTTGTAGTGCAATTAAAGCTTGTTACACGTCAAAGTAAACATGCTTGGACATGGCATTCCCACGGATGCTTCGGGGCAGGCACTACCGCGCTGTGTCGTGTGCCAAGCACAATCTCAGCCCCGATTTCCATACGCTGAGGTTGCACACCTCCTCCCGAGAGTCACAGCTGTCGCACGGGGCACGGAAGGGAAAGCATAGCTGCTGTACTGCCAGATGCGTATGTTGAATTTATTTAGTGACACTTCAGGGCAGTGCCGTTAGGATTCCTGCCCTGCTATAAATAAAAGCCTTATTGTGAGGAACTAATAGAATGATCGAATTGGTGTAAGAGTACCAGAAACATCCACAAAATTAACTAAATCCTGTCCCCATACTTCAGGCAATTAACAGGTTAACCTCTCTGTTTCAGGGCTTGTGTGCGTATTTTGAGGAAACCATTTTCTTCATACAGAAACCCATTCTCTCCACCGTAAGTTGAAAGAAAACCCCGTGTGCTCTGAATCTACAATATTTTCATTGTAAAGTTCTGCTTCAGCACCGCAGTACCTCCCTGATCCACGTCATTACGCTGATGAACCCCACGGGGATTCCAGTTTACAAGGCGTTCCATGTACAGAGCTAACAGAGTTGGGCTTTCAGAGACCCACGTCCCATGGCTGGCTGCCTTTAGCATCTAGGGAAGGCGTCGGGTCCACTTAATGCTTTTTCCACGACGGAAAATAATAATTAAGCAATAACAATAGAGGTGGCAACTGTCAACTGTGGGCTGGTTTCAGTGTCTCCTAAGCTAAAGAAGTCCGAGAGGAAGGTATGTTGAAGATGCAGTGCAGATTTTGGGGTGTGTCAGACCAAATTAAGCAGGCCACAAAATACAACCTTAACAGCATCTTACCGGTTCTGCCATGCTAATGCAAAAAAATGAACAAAAGTTCTGGTACAGCAGGCGCAGGCACCAGTCATCGAGCACAGGCTTTTCTACCTGCCCTCTGCTCACCCCGCTCAAAGCTGTCGCGGGTGCTTTGCTCCCCACTGCCGAGGCTTCCATTAAGCATAAAGACGCTTCAATAGGGAAGCAAAACGGGGAAGAAAATAGATGAAAAATGACATGACCTGTTTTGTGATAAGACACAGGTAATCGCTTGAGCAGCAATAAGAGGAGAAAGTGCTGGGACTATGTGGAAGAGAAATTCTGTCTCCATGCTGGTAGCACTCACTGCTGCAGTTTTCAGATGGCTCTTGCTGTAACAGGGTAACCCTCTCTAAGTTTCCTTACTCTATATAGAGATACACATATGTATGTATGTATATATGCACACATACACCCCAGGAGAGAGGAGGGACTTGGAGAGCGAAAAGAGAACATGGATTTTTGTATGCAGTTCTGGGGGTAAAGCTTCCAACAACAGAATGCTTGTAAAGATTTCATCTTTGTCCATCCCGAGCCTTGCACGTATTGCTCAGTTACATTGCTTCCAGAGAATTATTTTATCATCTCGGAATCGGTCCAAAAATCTAGCTGATAGAGAGCTTTGAACTTTGCGAGAGGGAAGGAGTGTGCAGCCAGGATACAGAAATAACATGTACAGTTTGTTTTTAACATTCAGAAGAAATTCAAGCTCTCAAATTGTGAAGTGAGAAGATGGAAGTTACCAACTGGAAGGTCAGCAGAGGTACAAAAGGAAGAAGTAGTGAACTGAGGGAAAAGCCTCTCTCACAATGCAGTTTAAATATAAACACACTGTTTTGGTTTGTTAAAACCAAAATTTCATGCTTGACTTGAACTTCGTTTCCTTGATTTATGTTCTACCTACCACATGTAGTCACCCTTCACACTGGGACACTCATGAGGCTTAACACTCGAGGCTGAGCATTGCTTGTTATTAATTCAGATTTTCTTTGTTCTTTCCACCAGCTCCTACTCCAAAAAGATGGCAAGAAAAAGGTGAGACTAATTTTCAGAGAATGCTTTTGATTTTCACTATCGGTTAATGTTTAATGATGCCATTAAAATCAGTCCATTTAAGTGAAGACGACAAACTGTATTCTGGGAGCAAGCTCATCTTTCAGACAGCTTACTCGATACAGCAGGTTGTTTCAAGTACTGTATTAGACAATAGACTTATTGTTAAGTTGCATGTATCAGCTCAGGATATTCAGAGAGACAATTAACAGTCCCTATGACAAGAGAAAATACTCTGAATTAAAAGCAAGTCTCCAGAATTTTAAAGCAATAGATTATTCCCACTAACTCTGTAGGCTCCACTTCACTCACAGCAAAGTTATTTCAGATATAGCAGCAGATTTCATTTTTAACAAACAAGCTGCACATAATTCCTCTCTCAAACCGTGCAAGCCAGGTGGAAAAAGTGAAGATAATTAGACAGATGCAGCGTAGAGATTTAAAGAGAATAAATCCCTTTTTCCACTTTCCAGGGGAAAGAACGCAATTCATTTATACTAACCAGACATTCTTAGGCAGACATTTGCATATTCAGTTTAAAACTTGCGGTTAAACTGCTCCAATAATGTTCTAGATCATATTAACAATGATCTGAGGATCAGAAGGACTTCTCGTGCAGCGGTTCTCTTGGGCAGGACCTCCCACGCCCCTGAATGCCAGGCTGCTCGATCCCCGCTACAGGGCGTGGAGGACTCGGAGTCCGCACAGAAGCCCAGCGTTAAATGCCTCTGCGAACTCGCCCACGGCGTACAGACTCCCTGGGCTTCAGTGATGCCCTTTCGTGCTTTCAGCTGCCCCAGACAACTCTGGAGGGTTTACCTCCGAGTTTCTTGCAGCGTGTAGGGGTACAACATCTCAGTAGCTCAGAGTATCAGGCAAGTAAGGCAGCAGAGGGAAGAAACGATTGGGCAAAGCGTATTTTGTGCTGCCTGCCTACCCGAGAGGTTGGGAGCATCGTCCCAGCCACAGCCAATAGGAAAAACACTCTAGGGTCAGGTTAATTCAGTTGGAATCGAGCAACTGAAGAGGCATCGTGACCAGTCCCCATCCCACTCTCCAGCCGCTCTGCCCAGTAAGATGTTCTGCCATTGAACGGTCACCTTCGCTCAGCCAAGCGGTTGCTGACAACCTGCGTGCCTGAAAGCAACGGCACAGATAAAGCTGCGAGAAACCCACGGGCAGGAAGAGGGGCGATAGGAGCTGTAGAAATGTGAACAGACATTATGTACTCCAGTAAGAAACAGATTTTCTCTCTTCTGTCGGTTTACAGTTATGGGTGTCCTCCTGCTTTTTGATTTTTCTAAAGTGAACTTCATAAATAAACCTGAAACATCATAAACGCCCTTAGCGCAGCTATTTAGAATACGCATATTCACAGGAGGAAAGGCACACTCACAACTGCAATTCAGATATATTCAAAGCTGTTTCAAGAAACGCTAGGTCAACTTCGCATCCGTAACTGTAGTGTTACACTTCTGCAATTCATTAGTCCTCATGGTTCCATTTCGTAATTAAAATACTTGCAGTTTAAGACTTTACAATAAAGAATGTGCAGTCCTCAGCAGTGTTTCCACTGCTAGTCTATGGAAAACATATGCATGGAAAATATGTACGGTGCATGTATACAGCCATCTTTGGATAGCTTCAGTGAACATTCAACGCTGTCGGTGAGTTTGAGAACTAGAAAAAACCATCGACCGTTGACTGTACCTTGAGGTTTATCACAAACCTTCTGTTAAACGGGAAGCTTGAACTTTCATAGTTTTTCACATATGGTTGCCATTAACAGGTCATGATTTACAGATTATATTAAGAGCTACAGAGACTGAGTTTTTCCAGTTCTTCTACTTTCTCCAAAAATGAATTGGTGTATAAGAAATGTTTGTTTTCACTTTAAAAAAAAAAATTAAAACTTTATACTAGAGCAGAATTTCTGCAAAATAAAGTATCTGAGAGTAATGGAAGGTTTTGTATGGGCAGCGCAAGAGCAGTAACGTATCCACACCATATGGTACACTTGGAAACAAATCTGAGCACGGTGTATGTTCAAAATAGCAGAATACAGGCCAGATCAGGAGGGAAACCTCCTTTCCATTTGGGCTGGCAACTTGAGCTTCGCTGGAAAAAGCTTTGGAATGTCAGTTCATTTGCTCACAGGAACCTGCGCTCGATTTCAGCAGCTGCTCACTGGGAACGCTGGCCGAGGACCGAATCCCTCCCAGCAAGGTCCAGCTGCTCCTGCGACTCACACTGTCGCTGTACAGCTAGGCTAGCAAGAAAACGTCCTTCCTCAAAGGAACAGAAAGCCAAATGCAGAGGCGGCTCGGCAGTATCTGCGTGGTACCCCTTCTGTCCTGCCTGGGTGATTGGATGTAGGACTGCACACCGCAAGCTTTAATAGTGCATGCCTTCACATGGGCGCAGGCGGTTGTTTGTTCCGCGGGGACTGCAGGACCCATAAAAGAAGAAAAGACTCGAAGCATGTGCCAGGGAACGTTGTCTTGGGCTGCTCTAGAAGAAGAGGTCTTGTAACGTATAATTTACTCCTGTATACGGTCACAGATGGGCAGCACTTAGCAAAAGAGAGACCTGTCTCAGGACCAAGAGGAAACACAGGCTCTTGAAAGTTAAGGCTGTTCCCTTCAAGCACACTTCGTACCTTTGTATGCTTGTATCGCATGACCTAGTGGAATTAAAACATCAAACCAGGCCTTTGTCAAAACACGTGCCAGTAGAAGGTGGTTCAGCTGACACTTAACACATATGACGAGAGCTTTCCTACCATAAAGAAGGCCTAAAAATCATGAACCACGCCGAACTTCACCATCCAACATGGTTGCTTGAAGCGATAAACCGCTTGTCAACAGCAGTGGGTACCTCAGGAAAGACGATGGCGCTGTAGAAGTTCTTTTGATAGCCAAGAAGTGGACTCAATAAGGACACGATAAATGCTTTTAAGCAGGATGTCTCTCATACTGCTGTAATGTGAATACTTCTGGGATGAGGCCCAGCCTTCATTGAGTTAGAGGACAACGCGCTTCTTGAGAATTTTTGGAAAATAATTCAAATGCAAGAATAGGGAAGGTTCAGTGAATGCGTAGTTTTCAAGCCCTTGGGGTACACAGAGTCAAGAAGCATATAAACTCCGAAACGGGTATTCCCAACAGCAAGAATCTGTAGTATAAGTGGAGTAGCCAAGCAAAACAAATCACCTTTACCAAAAAAAGTCAACTTATATCATATTTTTAATGTAGTTTCTAAATCGAAGAATGTTTTTCTACTACTCTCCCTGTGGAAGTGTACTTTCCAGAAGTCACCAAGATTTTAAGAAGCCCTGAAATAGTTGTACGTCCTGCGGTCAAGACGACTGCACTGCTGCCTACGCCACGTGAACCACGGTACCAGCAGAGCAGTCTGAAGGAACAGCGCTGTGCATCTTTAGCATCTAATGGCTGCAATCAACATTCATTGCTGTCGGTGGGTTTTCGTTTCTATCAACTCACTGATCAATGAATGCAAACTGCGGACCAGCTAGCTAAGAGACTGTGCAGTCATACAGCTCAGGGCGTCTTTCTGGCAAGAAAAGTGACTTCTGATTTTTGCTGAAGCAGCACTGTATTCAAGTTCTGCCTACCAATAACTGCATAGGGCAGGTCCGTGACTCTTCGCGGAAGAAGTTCAGGACATGTCGTCCAGCTGCTTCATGAGCACGGGTGCTCTTTGCCACCTGACAGTCTACAAAGCCTGTTTGTCTGCTGCGGTGGTGTTCTAAATACAGGAAAATACAATCACAATCCATCCTTAGCACAGACTGAGTTAGTCCTCCCCATCATTTATCAGCTTCAAGAGAAGGTGCTTGCAGCTGAATACTTTATAAAGAATACAAAAAGCTCTCTTTTGAAATATGGAAACCTGACCAACAGCTGTCAGGTGCATTTCTGTACAAGTCTGTACTGCTTACTAAAGCACATTAAAATAGCGCCTTGTACTAGGTATATTTTTGCTGTGTTTTTTTTTTTTTAAAGAATATTCTACTTGTGCAAAGCAAACTTATGGAAGAATATGAATAGGTTATTGGCTTTTATCAGTAACTTCAAATATTTTTTTCACATATACTGCAGATTTGAACATATGTGTAACTTCATATGTAAAAAAAAATTTTCACCCAAAAAAAAGACCCAAACGCACACAAGACAGCTAGCAGACTACAAGCGAGGAATGATTTAACCATCATTAAATAGGTTTTTCAGGAGATTCATTTATATCAATGCTGTAACTAAAATTTGAGTTAAACCTTCATTTGTGCTGTAAAGCTGTGGTGTTGGCTCTCAGTAACTTTGACACCTTTCTTCTTAACCCTGAAAACCAGCCTCTAGCCACACAGCAAAAGGGATCTGCAAAGGCAACACACCAGAACGGTTTCTCCATGCCTACAAACCAAATCCTGTCAGAGGTTATACTCTACCAGCACCTCCAGCCAGGTGATCTCCATCCCAGTATTTTCAACCTTCACCTTTAGAAGCTGAAAGATGACGGTGAGCTGCTACTATAGCAGCTCTTCTTCCTGAAATTAGAGCCAAGACATACCCATCTGTATCGGAAAAATACCAGAAGAAATGCAAAGAGAGAACGCACTTCTGTATTGACAGACGTTCCAGGCGTTAGCCGTAGCCGCACTTCACCGTTCATGCTTCAGCCACCCACCAAGTTCATTCTTTGTCTTACAGCATGTGAGCAATAGCAATAGAGCCACCTCCATGGACAGCACATTATAACCCTTCACAGCCCTCTCACCATAACACAGCAGCGCCGCCCCATTCCTATTGAACAAGAACCCCCGGGAGGACGGTGGGTGAAATCAATAGCCTTTCTTCTGTCCCTCTCCCCCCAGATTCACGAAGTCCCTGTTCCCAAGCCACCTCGTTCTCATCACAGATGCTCCTAAGGACTCTACACCACGCTGGACTCTGCAGTGTGACATGGTTCTGGGTCCCTCCTCCACTGTTGGGTCCTTCTCTCTAGAAACCCTTCCCAACCCCGCTTTCCTCTTCTCCTTCAGGGCTTGGGATCTCCCTGTGCTCCGGCCAGTGACCGAGCTGCTTCATCAGGTAAAGGGAAGTTGCAGGGCAGACCCAGGGGAGTTACTCAAAAGCAGCAGGATGCTTCGCAGCAGAGTCAAGTCCAGGGAAGGCTGTTAGCTCCAGCCAGCCTTGCATGCTGGAGGGCACTGAGCCCTACCGTGCTACTACTATTTTAAATATTGATTAAAAACTCTTTCAATTTTTTTCCTAGACACCTTAGAAGTTATTTAGATACCTTGTGGTGATCTTACTTAACCCAGGTTAAACAAGAGTTCCATGATGTTTTTAACGCTTGTAAGAACCGCATGTGGATTTTGAGAGGGGCATAAGGGAGACAGAACAGCTGATTGACTAACTCAGTTTTAATATAAGTGGCACTTTGCTCTTTATGGTCCTTTAGTAAATCTCTACTTTCACGATCAGTAAAGTGTAAACCTACACATGAGCTGCACTGGGTTATAGGAAATGAAGCTTCCTCCTGCATGAGACAAGCTTGGAACACCACTGGGTCCCATGAAGTGATTGTGAGAGGTGACAAAGGACTGGAGTTGCATGGCTTCGGAGTGACGGGACAGCAATGGGAGGGGGCAAAGCAGAGACTCCTCCGTGATTTAAGATGATGCTGCAGAGAGCACTCTCCATTGCTGCGGTGGGCCAGGCAAGCTTCAGTTACAGCAGAAAATACTCAGGTCAGAAAAGCTTTGTGCAGGAGGAAGACCAGCGACAGCACTGGAGCTGACCGCCCAGGGCGGGCAGGGACCTCCAGGGAGGATCCGACACATCTGCAACCAACGCTGCCTTGGGCTGTCCTCCCAATATTTTTTTTAATGATTTACCTGACACATACCTGTGCCCGGGAATGCCACTGTCTCGGGACAGCGCGATGCAGCAGTTGCAGAGACCCCGGTGCAGTACGCTCTGTGATGCACCCCCCCGCTCCCCAAAACGCGGTGCGCAGCGAGGGGAGGGCAGGGCATGACCGCACAGGGCAAGTGGGTGCTGTTCTGCTCGGCAGAGGTATCGCAGTCAATTCACTGTGCAATAAAGGGTCCAATAAAGGTGTTTCTTAACCTTGTTTCCTCCTCCGGTTGCTTCTGGGATTTTTTTTGAAGCCGCCTGTTCAGACACGCTATGCCGATATCGCACAATAACCGACTCCCTAAGCTGGCTGTACCGTTCAAGTCTGAACAACTTACTAATAACTTTTAAACTCCAATTAGGTGAATATTCAAAGTAAATCCCTGTTAGCTTGTTTTGCTAAAAGACTTAAACTTGTTCAATTTTACACAGGAACAGCTTCACCGAGTTCAACAGTTACAAACTAAACAGACTGAACTCTTTGCAAAACTGGGGCTTTAGGAAAAAAAAAAACACCTCTCCCTCTCCCCCAGTCTGACAGTGAAAGGCTCTGCTCAGTCACCCACAGCGAGCATTTCCACCAAAACCTGTGGTAAGCATGGTATTTTCATACAGAGAATTTACTACAGCAAAATAAAAGCCAACAGCCTGAAAGCATGCCTGCCAAATTGTTTACACATTACAAAAACTAGACAAATGACTCATTTTTGATGCACTTTGACATTTCGCCTTTGAAATTTCAAATTTGTCAGCATGTTTGGAAGACTCATTCAAAAGCAAGAGTGCACAATTTGTATTTTTTCCAGTGGCATCTTACACGATGTAGAAGAAAGCACTTGTGTGTTATTTTAAACACAGATTTCAGCCTACTGGTTTTCCCCACATACACCTGTATGAAAATACAAAAGAAAATACAAAAGTCCTGACAGAGGTGTTCATCTTTCCTGCAAGGAAATGTGAAAATAATTCACTGCAATTACTCTGAATAAGACATTTCAGACGAACAGGAAAAACCACAGTAAAGGGGCCATCCCCCTGTTTGCTAATGCATGACAAGCAAAAGGCTTAAGCAGACACTCCACAGATCTCAAATGCTCTGGATGCACAAATAAGCCTCCTAAGAATTCGGTTTTCTAGCCTGTTGTGAAAATCCTCAAGCTTTTTTTGCTTTAATCATGTTTGGTAATGAGACAGCAAGGGAAAAAAACTTACTAGGGGAAGACAGGTTAGCAGACATTCATAATTTTTCAAAATCCATGCTTGAGAAGCTTTAGATGTTTCTGGCACCAACTGTTGGCTCCCTACCAGAGATCGCCACCCCGGGCGTGAGCCAGGCCGAATGCATCGGGACGACGCTGAGCACCGGCACGTTCAGCGCTGCCACTGCTACAGAAGCCGGACAGCTGGGGCTGGAGAGGTCCGAGAGCTGCCCCGGCAGGAATTGCCAGGGCTCATCTGTCGGCACCCGGAGGCTCTGGCAGGCCCGCGGCGGCCAAACTCGCTGCAGCACTTTGAGGCCATTGCTGCCCAGCTGCCCCCGGCAGCCCACCAGCGTGCCCACGCCCCGGCTGCTGCGGCTCTGCCGGGCCACCGGCACTGAAGCGTTGATCAAAAGACAGGAAGACATCAAAAGAACTCAAGGAGCTCAGTTTATTTAGTTTATCAAAAGTTTATATAAATATCTTCATAGGGAACAGAAGTTTGACAAGCATTTTTCAGTTTAGCAGAAGATAACAGACATGAAAGCTGTTGCTAGACAAATTCGGACTAGCAATAATAGACAATGCTTTAAGGGAAAAGAGAGGGTCGTTCAGTTCATGTTAGACAGCCTTGGTTTTAGTATTTGGCAGATACGTTATGATATGAGAATCCTGTGGAAAATTTAGTTTTGTTTTAGTACCTTTTAATGCACAGGAGGCCTGAATGCAGTAAATGTGAGCTATGCCAGCCTACGAAGGTTCAACAGAATATTATCCAATATATCTTCATAAACTATACATGTGTCTAAACGGCAACTTAAATTATTCTGCATATGCATGTGAAATTATCTGTTTCCATATAAAAGTGATCAACTACATGAAAACCTAGCTAGATGCCTACGAAAGTGTGCTTTGTTAATCAGCACACAAATAACCACACACATTTGCAACTCTGAGCCTATTATACATTCATTCCACACGACTGTTCTCACTATAAAGAGGAACCACATATCCCCATTGTAGAGGAGCCACAGTTCTCCGAAGCTTCAAAGTGCTCCAGTAAAAGTACGTGCAAGTCCATCAGCACGGTGACGTGTGGCAAGGACAGCGTCCTGACCCGGGAAGGCTTTTAGCAGTTCTGAACATCTGAGCATTATTTTTAAAATAAGCTGTCAGTTCGTAATCTGCCACATTTGAAAAATCCAGAGAGTTTCCAAAAAAAGACATGAAAAGTTGCTTAAACTGAAAGATTTGCAGAGAGCTCATCCCTCTATTATGAGCACAATTGTTCTGAATTTATGCCTGTAACTTCCAAAGGCTGGCAAGGACTTGTTGCCATCTAGTGGATTATAATCGACAAAATGCACTCGGGCCTCGGACACAGCAAGTACCACTAGATGGAGTATGACAGAAGAATTCTGAATCCATAATATTTTAGGTGCCCAGCAGCTCAGATTTTCAGTCTCAGAAAGTTAAAGGCCCAGAATGACAGTGAAATTGAAAAGGATTTCACCAACTGCTTTCAGTTTCATGAGAATCCCAGGCTATAGATTTCCAAGTATAATACTGAAACACTTCAGATGGATACTTTTATGTCAACATAATTTACCAGCACCTCGGGTGTTTGTATCACATAACATACAGGCACATACTTTACGGCTTTCACTGATACATCTCAAAAGGTGGCCAAAGATCTTGCACAACCTACATTCTGCTGGCGACAGTAGTGATGTACAGACCTGGTCTACACTACTTTTGTGAGACTGATCAGCTATCAGATAGGGGAATCCCCACCTCCATGTGTAAGCATTAGCTCTAAAACTTCTCAAAGTCTCTACTGCGAAGTATGAATTCCTCTCTTTGGATTATCTCACAATGAGAAATCCCACCTCATCACACGTGGCAAGAAAAGGGGTACTTACTGCCCATGGAGTTCATAGGAAGGACAGGAGAGGAGGAACTCATCTGCTCCACATCTGTAGCTAATGGGAAAGTGAAAATGAGAAAGTTGTGATGTGCATGTTACCAAGAAGTCTTTAATTTTGAAAAACTTTCATTTACATTTAAATGGAGTACGCATATCTTTGATCACCTGAGGAAGCTGCTTTGAGAAGCAGTTAATTTTTAACAGTGCCGTCCTTCCCTCTTTTAAGATATTTGTATCTCACACACATTATCTGCAGCTTTACTTTTCCAAGCAGTCATATTGGTAATCTGCAACTTGTGATGGTTTGAGAATATCAATTCAGAACAATTTCCAGCACAAAGAAATTCTTAATTATATCAGCTTTAAACTGTATACAGTATCAGCTTGTAAGCAGAGCATTACTGTGGCACGAAAGGGCAGGATGATCTCCCATCTGTGTGCAGTGCACCTTCAAAAGATTCCTGGTAGGAAAAGATCCCCTTCCAAAGGCACGCAAAACGCTGGCATTGGATCTGAAGCAGTATCAGAAACAAGTGTCTTTACGAGACGCTCCAAAAGCTTTATTTTCTAACAGCTGAAAGAAGGAGCAGAACGACCTTCCTGTGTTTTGCCAGTGAAAAACCCCAAAGTCAGAGCATGACTTTGCATTTTGGGAAGGGTCCACATTTCCAGGACCTAAACCGGGAAAGAACCATCTTCCAGTTACAGGGCCAGTTTTAACCTAAGATTGGGTAAAACAAAGAGACATTCTTTGGGGCTTGATCTCTCAAAGAGCCACATTCACTCTTAGCACATCACCACAAATGCCCAAGTCAAGCAAATCAGTCTCCATCTCCATCATTTTGATGCTAGTAGATACCACATAGTTATATAATTCTCATCTAGCTTTAAGACCCAATAAATGCATACTACAAGTTTACATTCCTAACCACAGAATACAGTCCCAGAAACATAACTTCAGCCCACAGCCAGGCTTTGCCGTTGGTCCAAATCCTGTGTTTCACATTCTTACAATTCCAATTTATTCAGCAGCAGGCAGCTCCCTGAAGACCACTGTTTACACTGGAAAGTGCAAAGTTCTGCTCTAATTAGGCAAACCACAAACAAATGTAAACACTTGAGCAGACCATTTTTGCAGAATGCGAAGAGCAGACACAGCACCACGCTGGCGTTAACTTAATCCTCCTGCCATGCTTTCCTGCCGCACCTCGCACGCGCTTTGCTGAGGAGCCTACTCCGTGCTGGTACCCAAAGCCAGCAGCTTTAGCGTAACACGCTAAATACCGGTGACAAACACGACGACAGTTTTATTCAGAAATGCCCTGGGTTGTTCCTATCCTATTCTCCATAGAGAGAAGACGCTTACTGCCCAGAACATCTAAACATTCATAATCTCACTTGGCTCTTCCTTGCAGTTCTCACACCGGTGTTCAGAAAGCTGCAGCATTTCTGACACTGTGGAGGACCTTTTTCAGCTCTCTGATCTGCTTATAGAAAAAAAATTGATTATGACCTTATGACTATAATCTCCCTCATGTGGGAACTGCTAACCCTTTGAAAGAGCTAGCAGGTCACACACTATATACATTTTTACTTATAAAAAAGATTCATCTGCACTATAGCAATTTCAAATACCTGGAAGGAGTTTTGTATTGTTCCCTATTTAAAGCCACATATGCTTTCACATATAGCCAAAATAACCTGAAAAGTAAGTGCAGCATTAAAGTTAATTTTATTCTTCTGAGAGTGGCAAGCTTTCGCCCGTGTAAATATCAGTATTGAGCACAACTCAGCTTTCAGGAAGGTTGAAGTAACAGATCAGCAGATGGTCATTTAAAGGTTACCTGCTGCTCTCTGGCAAAAAGAGGTCAACTGCCCTACAAGCCAGCCAGATGGCAAGGAGCCGGCTCCGAGCGGCCAACAGCAGCCTGTACCACTTGAGAAGCGATTGTGTGAGTAACAGTCACTCAGGGTAGTAAGCTACACCTGCAAACATCTGGAATAGTTTATCAAGTATCATTTGAAAAGCAACCAAATAACGCATGTGCCTTCTGAAGAGAAATTTCCGAGTGGTAAGCATTTAGAGACATTCAGGGCAAATTTTTCAAGTCCCGTAATTTTAGATTGTTCGCTACAATGCTGTGTTAAAGGTTATAAACACAAGTGTAATGATATTTCCTAGCTAGACTAATTGCAAAGGATCATTTCAGTTCACACTTTAAATTCTACAATTACTACTTCTAACGTGTTCACCAAGGCTAACGCTGCGGTCACAGCCGTCCGGCTGTTCAAGTTTGAAGTTCCTAGAATTGCCCCAATGTCCTGTCAAGTGCTGCTGTAAACCACGCGATGCCGCACCCAGGAGCTGGCCGAGAGCCCGCAGACCACGCGAACGTGGAACGCTGCAAGACTACGATGTCAGAAGAGTAGGAACACCTCAACGCTTTGTTCTTGTGCTACTGGCAGAGGGGTACTTATAACCTGTTAATCTCAAAATCATACTTCAAAAGTTTGTTTAATGAAGTATATAAAAGTGCAAGTACTTATCTTACAACTGGCCTCGAATAGGTGGATTTCAAAATTTCTCTCAGCCATGTAAATTAATACTAAAAAAATTCAAACAGCTCTTTATGAAACATGGCAATGCTGGTTTTGTTCTCTTACCCATACGCCTCACCCTCCCCTCCAGCCCTTTTCATTTTCGTAATTATATGCAACACATTAAACTCCTCAAAACAATTCAGCTCAGAGAGAGGAGATATGGATTAACAACCCGCTAAGATTTTGGAAACTGGTTTGCTCTAAAAGATGAAAAGGACAAAAGTCTGCTCAGCTATGAAGAACAGCTGCTGCCAATACAACTATTTACCCTCTGACCTCTCCTCTGCCCAGTAAGTGAACAGTGCCAATTGTTTTCTTGTATTATATACTGTTTACAAGCCCTGAGTGGCATGAAAGGAATTAATAATTTAGCTCATGGAGCTGATGACCTTTATTGGGGTACCCCTATTTGCTGAGCAGAAATCAGAGCAAAAAGCCCCCTTGAAGCCACAGGGTTTCTTTAAGAGTTTCTCACTTTACAGCCTAATTGGCCACCATAACATAAATCAATTATTTCTCCTGTTTTAAGCAACAATGCTACCTATTCTCAACCCCTCGATTTCTGACTTCCCTTGTATCAAGCCAGGCCTTGTTCCTTGACTTTTACAACTGTATAGTAAACACGATGGCAAGGACAGCTTGGAGAACTTTGCAGGCTTAGGAACGTTTGGGAACTCTAGCAAAAAGAGGTTATGCTATTTTGAACTTCTCTTGACCTTTGACTGCCCTTGTCCCTGTTTATGCTAATTGAAGGGGTATATGAGCTACTCCTAGAAATGAACTTAGCCTGAACCTGTGACATAGCATTGGACTTTGAACATATTGGTGCATGAGTTTTGGTATCACCTCCCCGGAGGTTGTCATCTTACACAGAGGAAGAGTACAGTAGGTAAAACATGGTACCCTGAACGAAGGCAGGGATACCCAAGATCAGAATAAGCAGAACATGCTGATTCAGTGAGTTGCATCATCTTCCACCGCTTCTGACCAGCTGCTAGCCTGCTGAAGATCAATCACACACATGGATCTGGTTGGTAAAAATGCAGTGGTGCTTGTGGGGTTGCAAACAGAAGGACATTTGCATAGTAAAATCTCAGGAAGTTGGATAACATTTTAGTAAAGACTTTCTGAAACACACATGCTAAAAGCAGGAATTTGGACCTTGGAAAAAATGCAGATAATTAACACAGGATTATAGACTTCTCCCTCCCAAAGCTGAAACTGAGGCATCAGAACTTCCAGGCAAGAGATGGTACACCATCCTTAAGACCTTTCAGTAGAATTACACTTCTATTATCATTGAGTAATTCAGGTTAGAAGGCATCTCTGGAGCTCATCTAGTTGAACCTTGCACTGGAAGCAGACCTAGCTTCAAGGTTGCATCACCTTGGTCAGTGGTCTGTTCACTCAAGCTTTGAAAGTCTCCAAGGATAGAGACTCCATGGCCTCTCCGGACACCTGCGCCAGTGCTGCATCACTTCCACTAAGCTTTTATCCCCCCCCCCCAAATGTCTGGTAGGAATTTCCTTTGTTGCAACTCATGACCATTGCATTGGCCTTTTGCCTTTTACCTTTGAGGAGTCTCGCTCCATTTTTTTTCCTATAGCCCTTCTAAAGAACTGGAAGGCTGCCAGTTAATCCCCACTTAGCCTCCTCTTCCCCAAGCTAAACAAATGCAACTCCCTCAGCCTGTCCGCATTCGTCATGCCTTCCAGCCCCCAATGATCTCGGCAGCCCTCCAGTGGGCTTACTTCAATTCAACCCGTCTTCTGCTGGGAGGCCCAGAACCACATAGAGTATTCCAGATGTGCCTCTGCCACATCCCAGAGGGGAATAAACACCTCCCTCAACCTGCTGGCTACGCACCAGCCAGCATGCAATGAGCTGTCATCACGACAAGCACACCCTACCGACTCACGTTCAGGAGGTTGACCAGGACCCCGGGTCCTTTCTGCAGCAGTGCTCCCCAGCCTGTACTGTTGCATGGGGTTATTACATTCTAGATGCAGGGCTTGACATTTGTCTCTGTTTAACTTTGACATTTCAATCAGCCCTTTCCTCCAGGTTACTGAGGTCCTTCTGAATAGCAGCTGTGCCCTCCAAAGTATCAATCTGGCATCATCTGCAAGTCTGATGAGTGTACTCCATCCCATCATCCAGATGGTTGATGAAATTGCTAAATAGTATTGGCCCCAATATTGACTCCCAAGGACCTCCACTGAATAACTGGCCACCGGTTAGTCTTTGAACTCTTGACTGCTACCCTTTGAACCAGATAGCACAGTTAGTTTTTTACCCACATTTGCCTTGTAGCCCAGTTTGGCTACGAGGATGATGTGGGAGACTGCATCAAAAGCCTTGGTTAAGGTTAATGACAGAATTGCTGTCTCCTCATTCTGGGATCCAGCCGTTTCATCGCAGAAGGAATGAGGTTGGTCAGGCATGATCTCCCCTTGGTAAACCCATGGCGAATGTTCCCAATTACCTTCCTGTCCCCTTCAAGTGCCTGGAAACATCTTTCAGGAGGATTTGCTCCATACTCTTCCCAGGGTCTGAGATGAGGCTGACCAGCCTGCAGTTCCCCAGATCAGCTACTAAGCAGAGCAGAGTTAAAGGTAATTCATTATCCCTTATCAGCGAAATTTTACTATACAGAGACATTCCTCCCCTTTCCCCTACATTGGGTAGGGCTTCGTCTCACCTCAACATGGAAAACACATGCTGTTTGGAAAGAGGAGTGGGAACTAAGGCCACCTCATGATAAATATTTTGAATTATTTTCACTAACATAGAAAGCAATCACAGCTCCTGCTTACCAACATAACCGAAAGGAACCATTCACAGCAGTTTAATGTTCCACATACTTGAAGAGCTATACCTGCACAGCATTACTCCATAAACACTGTACAGACATTGTTATTTTAAATGCCTGTTTACATTCCAGTAAAATTCTGTTGGCATGGTATCTGATTTATTGATGCCATCAAAAGTCACAGGATTCCTGAAATGCCTCCTGAGACACAAGGTATCAAAGCAGAAAGGAGATGCATGTTGCTGTGGTATCAGCTTTACCACGTACGTTATGGACTAGAGTTCCAGAAGCCTTCTGCGTTTTCCGAAACATAGCGCCGTGCCCCTCTCGAGAGCTGACCACTGCTGCTTCACCGGGACATTTAGCAGGCTCTTCTTCCATGGAACGCGGTGGTGCAGATGGAAGTGCTCTCAGGGCCACCACTTGGGAACAGCAAGGTACATCAGGGCTGCGCTCAGCCAACTGCAGCACCCAACTCATTCCTCCAAAGGGGGTTCACATACATTTTGCACCTTATTTTAGACTTTAAGACTACAGAAAGGGAAAACTTAGTATACAGTCAGGAAGCAAAGCTTCTTAGAAAAATAATTATGATGAAGAAAGCCTCCAGACATGTCCTAAATGAAAAGTGACATTCAGTCACTTAGTGCAAGTCATCAGAAGAGCTCCACAAGGTGCACTGGGCATTCATTCAAAGGGGACTGAAACTACGATAATCAAGCCTAAAACCACGTCCTAATAAAACATGTAGTTTCTTTGCCTGTAAACTGAGATTCATGTTAATCTTTCTCCACAGATCAATACAATACAAGTGTTTTACAATCTTTTGGTGACATTTCCTTTCACTTTCAAAGCGTTTCATTCAGAACCAAAATCACACGTTCTGAAACACTAAACAATTCTGAAGCAGCCAGGCTGTTAAGCATCGAGGCAGATCATCAGTACAGCAGCGTATGGTCACATTCAATTACCGCAGACAAATGAGGATTTCAGAATACAGCATTTCCCTTAGTCACAAGGCTCATCTGTTTTTAAAAGGCACTATATCCTGACTTGAGGACAAAAAAGCCTACAAAACGAAGCAATAACCAATAGTAAAAGTTATATTCGGTTGAAATTGTATTCTTAATTTGAATCCATAGTTTCAGTTTGCAGTCTGAATATTTCTATTAGGTCTTCTCTTTAGGAACCTCTTACTCTCCAAGATGCTCTCTCTGCAGCTGTAATTCAACAGTGTAATTACTCCCAATCTTTTTGATAAGCTGAATAAGCCAAGGCTATCAGGCTGCCTCAATCTTTTTGGGCAATTCCCAATATTTTAAGACATCAGCATCAGGGCTTAATGCAGCATTACAGTATCAGCGTTCCAATGCAGCGCTGTCGCTATCAGATAGACAGTAAACATTAGAGACCTACGTTCAATTTCCAGAGGCCCACATTAGTGCTTTTTGCTACTGCATTGCAACAACAGGCACTTACTCGTGAACACGTCTCTGTTTCACGGCCAGTGCTTCTCAGCACGCACTGCTCCATTCTGCAGGCACGCTGCCTTTGTCCCTAGACATGAAATTTTGCATCTTCTGTACCTGGAGTACATTCTGGTTCAATAGGATATTGCCTACCAGGACTGCTCCAATATTGAAAGATCAACTGCATAATCGTTCTGTAAACCTGTGGAAATTCTTTATTTACTTTTTGATCACTGATAAAGCGTTGCCCAACACAAGGCATGCTGCTATAGCAAAATCCATCTATTGAGCCCACTAGAATCACCTACATTAAAAACTAGAATTAACTGATATTATACAAGAGCAGAGATGCCATTGATATTTTAAGAGTTAACATCAATCCACATTAATACTCATCTACTGATAAATAACAGCACATTATGACATACAGAATACGCCAGAAATCATGTTGCAAATTAGCCAGCGTTCCCAGAGGTGAGTCGTTCTAGACACCAACCAGTGTCAGGCTAGGGACACTACTAGCCATGGACCTTTTTGCCACAAGGCAGGTAACGTGCCCTTTTAATTCAGCAGCTAGTGCGTGAATGGCACTGGCAAACTGGGATCCTGGAGAAGCACTGACATGTGATGAGTCTGAAAACAGCTTTTTTTCCCCTCACCTCAAGGTTAATTAATTTAACAGCATTTATCTTCAAATTTTAATTAGTGGAGATAGCATTACAGCTTTTAACTCTAGGGACTTCAGCTGCACGCTGCCAATGCCTACTGGACTCGGCTCGCTGCACTAGCCTGGAGATGAGAAGACTAACTAGTCCTTACTAGGGGATGAATCGTGCTCTGTGGGAGGATCTCGACAGAATCCTAGAATGTGAAAGATAGGAGTAAGCACTACACATTGAAACGAGTTTCCTCAGTGTTACCACACGTACACAGAAAGACCGAATCATCCAAATCAACCACTGAATGTATAAACGACATTAAAACAGCACTAGAGGAAAAGAGCTTTACAACTGCCTAGGTACAGTACATTCCTATAACGCTCAATTATGAAATGAGGTGGTCGGGTTGCAGCAAATATGCTCGCTATCATATAAAAGCCGCTGCAGGCATTCTGTATTTAAACCCACAAGTCTTACGGTTCAGCATGTGGAAGTGGCACATTTTAGAAATGCGATATATTCTGTATTGTATAAATCAATCACCAGAGCTGTAGCTCTCACTGCACATCACATGAGGACCAAATCAATGAATGAGCTTAACATTTAATTTGCCAGTGCGGGTATAGCTGTGCTTGTTGCTCTTTGATTTTTGCGAGGTCTTCATTTCCTACAGGCCACCCGAAAGCGTTTTGTGGCTCATGCTGACGATGCAATAAATGACCTGTCCTTCGGAGGCAGAGGGATCACCCCGAACTCCCCGTGCCTGCAGGGTGCCCAGTGACCGGGGCAGGCGCTTCCAGGCTGGGGCTGCTGCTGCAGCCGGAGCAGGCACTCTGCTTCGCGGGAGATGCGAGGCAGCACTGCGCGCCGCAGCTCACCCGAGCTCCCGTCAGTCGGGCAGCACCCGCGCTAAACTCCCCCCCAAAACAGATATAAAAGTGGCTGGTACACTGCAACTTTACAGTTCCCTGGACCCAGACAGCAGTCACAGCTTGCTGTGACTATAATGCCTGCTATGAAATATAAGAGTTTTGTCCCCTGTTAAAAATGTTTTCCTTCCATTATCGATTCAAGCATCTTTCTCCCATGAAATTCAGCGATCTACGCGAGTGCTCCCCTTTCAGCCCCGCCGATACCGGTATCTTGGGTTTTGTTGGAGCGAAAAGCTTACATGAAGCATTTGGCCTCCCAGGGATGGGGATTACATACAGGCAAGAATCAAGGGAAATCCGATTCTTTCTCCCCACCCACCTCTCTGCCTACTGTCTACCATGTTTGCAAACCGTATTAGCCCCCGCTGCTTGCAATTCCAGAAACGCTTCCCTTTCCAGAAACGCTTCCCTTTCTCTTTGGGGCTCATTCCAGCCACATCTGTCTGCTGCTATAATCTCATTTTGCAGGATGCCACATCTCTTACTAGCTTTTAGTTGTGGTAACACACATCTAAGCAGCTTAAAAAGCACACCAGAAACTGTTAGCTAGAAAAATATTCTTCACGATAGAAGCATCATTCCTAACATTTGGATATTTGTGGATATTTGTCTCCACTTGTACTAGAACATTACTTTAAATACAGGAAAAATACCTGCATTTTTAAAGAAGGAAGCTCCCATTCTTCTCAATGGGAAAATTACTTTGGAGTGAATTTAGTATACACTGTCGCTCTGAAGAGCAATCTGAAATTTTAATTCTAGGTTAACCTAACTTTATAAAAATAATACAGGAGGTCATGTTTTGCTGATTCCCATGAAAAGGCAGCGTACAATTTTGCCTTTTTTAACCTCAGGTTTTAATACCCGTGATTACAAGTTTTACAATTCTAAAATAATTGTTACATACATTGCTAAGGGAAATCTATTTATATTCTTCCTTTTGAAGCTGAGTAATGTACTAGGTGAGCAAACAAAAATGTTTAAAGATCACCATTTTATACTTTTTTTTTTTTTCAAAGCCAGGGTAAACATTCAGTAGCTGTGATTTACCATTCGATTTTTTTTATGCAGCAGCAAAAACGCAGTCAGTAAATCACCTCCCACTGTACTGAAGCTGGAGATGTGAAGTGTATCAGCGTCTGCCCTTCTGTACACGCATACAAGCTGTCCCGCACCCACTTCAGGAACTCAGGACCCCACTGGTGAGCAGACTGCCATCCCCTGGGTGCAGCCTTTGCCCACCCCTCCCCGCACAGCCTGCACTACTCCTCAGCCATCTCCCCCAGGTCCACCCCGACACCCACAGCAGCCACCCTGCAGCCGGCACCCAGCAGCAGGAGCAGGCGCTCACAGCAAGAGATCCCAGCCAGGCCCAAAGCTGGAGCGTACACGCTTCATCAGCGAGCCACTCAAAACCAAATCATCGCCGAAGCCGAGGAGCTGCCGCTTGTGCTCTCTCCTGAAAGCCTCGACGTGCTAAAGCACAAAACAACCACTACAGAAAGCCAGCGATTTCAATGGGCAGCGAATCATATTAAAAGACGTCCGGCAACATTTCATTTGAGGGGCAATTCAGGCTGATGCTAGTCTTGTATGTGGGTCAGGAAAGAGACTCAGCACTTCATTGTATCTGCTGGGCACCCACGTGAGCCCCCCAGCTACCTGGCCTGCAGCAAAGCTTCTCAGCACAGGGAGAGAGCACTTCAGCTGGTGAGAGTCACAACAAATATTAACGTGCTTTTAAAGTTGTAGCTTAATTTTTAATGCCTGCGATAAGAACCATCAAGGGCTTGTATTCCTGTTGCTGTGCAGGTAGATGTTGCGGCACCCACACAGCACAATCCTGGGGAAAGCACCACTCGGTGCTCTCGTTAGGACTGCTCCCTCTCTGCAAGGCCATGGCATTAATGGGACATGACCCATGGGTCAGCCAGCCAAGGCAGGACAAGATACAGGCATGGCAATTAACCACTATACATACACCCTCAAGAATATATAGTCATACTTTGTTTCTCAACAGTATTCTCAGCTTTAAACAAGGAACAGAACAAGTCACTGCAGACAACTGGCATAATTTCAGTTCGGACGTCTCCACTGAATTAATAAAAAGTAAAAAAAAAAAAAAGAAATCCATGAAACAAAGTGGCAGATAAGCGCCCAGCAGCTCTGCCAGCTTCCAGCGGTGATTTAGCCTCCCCTCACCTGCGTCACCCACAGCGCGAGGTGACAACTCCCACGCTCCCCTCGGGAGGCTCTGCAGGGCAGAAGTCCACCGCAGCCCACGTTGGTTCTGATATCGTTTCTCTGGCAGCTGTCTCAACGCCACTTGACATCTTCATACTTGCGAACCAGAGACTCTTGAGTTCGTGCCTCATATGTTAATTAGAAATTAATCACTCTAAAAAATCAGACTAAGAACGCTCCCGCCTAGGCACTCCCTGCTGTTCATCACTGTCACATTTCACAGATGGCCATGTTCTGCTTGGCCAGCGGTGTGGGGTAAGGCTTGTCATTTGAGCACGAGCCTACTGCACCCCCACCCCAACCCCTGTCCAAGCTTGAAGACATCTTACTCTACTAAAGAAAGAAAATAATCCCAGTCTGACCTGATCTTTAGTGGACCGAGTAAAACGAGAATGGCTCTAGCACTGCCCTGGTGCTCTGGAGAGGGCCAAGATGCACGGGGCAAGCCTGGGAACACCTACGGCAGGAGCTTCCAGCACACTTAAGTCCGCTCCACTCCAGATTTCACTTAAGCATAGTTCATGCAAACCCTCCGTTTTTAAGCTATGGATACTTAAGTGGATACAAACCTCCTAGGTGTAGGAGGAAGACAGGTATGTACATCATGGCTTACCCATAGCAGTTTATCATTTTATGAGCTACAGGGTGTTATCCTCCTTACTGACAAATAGGACAACTTTTATACAAAAAAAGTTTCAAAATTCCTAATAATCAAGGCTCTACCCAAAAAGCAATAGCTCAAAGGGTCTGTGAAAGAGGCTTTCAACATCATTTTAGACCAGACTAGTGGTAAACTAAGAAAAAACCTCAAAGATACCAAAAAAAACCACACCCCAGCCCACAGTAATGATACTCTCTTGACAGTAGAGCTGAAGCTGTTTAAATTCATACACTTACAGAACGACAAGTAACTCTGTACCTTCACCAAATAGGAAAAAAAAAAGGAGTTTGTTTTTAAAAAGATATTAAATATCCAGCTGGACTTCCCATCAAGTAGGATAAGCCATTACAGTAAGTCTCTAAAAGTTAAGTTTCCAAGCAGTTAGGTGTGAGCATGCAGTTTTATTCTCCAGTTATTTCTACGTACAGCCCATTTTAGTGTTTTTTTTTTTTTTTTAAGATGTACTTGCAACCATTTTGCATGGCCATTTTGTGTCTCAACTGCATTCTGATTATTTCTGATCTTCAGTGTTCATCCAAGGCTGCCATGAAACATTTTACCAAACAGCACAGTACACCACTGTACCCAACCTCTTTTGCAATGGAGAAAAGTCATAAATTTACTTCAAGACAGCTTTAGATTCAAGGTCATTTCAAAGCTTTTAATTACTAACCGGGATTTGGGGATTTTGTCCTCAGCATTTAAGAGCCACTGGCAATCTTATTCATTATGAACTGTTACACACGTGCGTTGCAGACAAACCACAAACCATTTCTAATCCTCGAGGCAGCTGTAGCAGGGCTTGCTGGCTCACCTCCGGCACCTGCCAGCTACATCCATGCGCTCCGAGACTTGCTATGCCCAATAAACCACCCCCACGTGTCATTTAAAGATGGGTATTAAACAGCAGGATTTGAGAAACTTAAAAAAAAAAAGTCCAGAATTTCTGATGCAGCGTTTCTCAAGTTATAAGGGTTAGAAATGCTCCTTTCTCGGCAGATACAGGGTGCACTGGAACAGTAACTGTTATTCCTAAGGTGTTTTGCAGAGGATAGCTGTGTGCCAGGAAAATGCACTTCATGTTTGACACAACTCGCTGAAGTCTTGACTCCTCTTTTCCGTGCAGACAGGACGGAGGAGGCCAGCCGTTCCGCCCAGCCCCACGGGCAGTGCCTCTGGAGGTAGGCTGCCCGTGGTTAGAGCCAGGCCGGGGCTCCTACTCTGCCATCCCCAGGCAGTGGGGACCCCGAAAAGCCTCTGCCCCCCTGCCCCCCTCCAGCCATGCCCTGAGGAGCAGCAGCCGCCAGCCCGGCTCTCCCGGCCGGAGGCGAAGCCCTGTGATGGAGGGGGCACACAAACGGCTCTCGCCATGGAGGCTTTTGGCCTCCCACCACCGGGGAAAAAACAGCACTTTCCTAAGTATATCTGCAGAGGAGTGAAGCGCTAGACTTTTTAAAGTTACAACATTTCTTTCAAGTTTGTGTAGCTATTGAAGTAGAAAACAGACACGGCACTCGAAGCACGCAGCCAAGTCTGCGCCGAACCCCCCGACTAGGCGCACGTTAAAGCGCCGAGCGGCACCAGAACAGCACCCAGACACACCAGAACCCACCCAGAACATTAAAGCACTGAGCAGCACCAGAACCAGCACCCGCACACAGCTCCAGCAGCCGGCCCGGGGCACCAGGGCCTCTGCAGTCACCCACGGCGGCCCAGGCCGTGCTGCCATCAGGCATCAGCAGAGCAGCACTAAGCCGGAGCTCATTAGGCCCGGAGCGCAGTGGCTCGTATTGCCTACGAGGCATGCAAGAAGTGTTTTCCTGGTGAAGGAATTCTAGCGATCTACTTGCCAATTATTTTACCATAAGTATTATGGCATTTCTTATGTAACAGCTATTGCGGAGGTTTCCACAGAAAGAACAAAGTTATAAACAACTCTCTCGTTCTCTCTCAAACAACTCTCATCTTACTAGAAAATAAGAATTCAAACAACCCCTATCCACTTGCTACAATAAAATATCCTACAGATATTGACAACTACTGTTTACTTATTATTGAGCAACCTATACATCTATAAATATTTTTTTTAACATAAAGATAGAAAAAGAGGACAAGCATCCAGAGGTGCATTTCTTCCCCAGTACCAGTTTGCAACACAAACTATTTCAAACTTAAGTTGTTTCATGAAGAAAGTGCAAAATTTTAAAATTCTGATCATCTGGAGAAAAATATCGTGCTGTACTTGCCGCTGACAGAGCACAAAGGTTTGGGAACAGGAGACGAAACCTTCACCTTTCAGCTACAGAAAGGTAAAGGAAAAAAAAATCTCAAAGCAAGACATAGCTCAACTTCATCACTGGAAACAAAATCTTTAGTTCAAGCTTAGGTTGCCTATACAACGTTAAACCCTTTTATTCACCGATTGTCTTTTACAAAAGGCAGAGTCCTTTATACCGAGGGTGTAAGTTACTACTTGTGAATAAGCACAAACACAACACTTTTACTCTGTCAACATGAAGGAACATTTTTGGTAGGGCCAGCGATCCCCGTTTCCCACATTGCGTGATTGATTACGCTCTACCCCTTAGAAGAGTTGATTGGTTTCCTGGTGCCAGGAAAATGATTGATGAATATTTCAAGACATGGGCCTCTCTTCCCGCTGGGTGTCCTTTTCACAGGTCTCCAACGGGCCTGGGGATTTTTTTCAAGACTAGGAAGTGTCATTTTTATGGATATCATCCTGTGATAGGGACAGTTCACTGAGCAGAGGCACTACGTAAATCAAAGCGAAATACTAAAGGTCAGCTCAAGTGCTAAGGTGACAGACCCCTACACTACGTACCAGGTAAACAGGAAAATAGCAGTGGGCAAAGAAAAGCTTCACAAAGCCAGCAAGCAAAGCAGGAGGCACCGAGTAACTACACTGTTAGCTTGCTACTGCGAATTGGTAGTAGCAAGCTATTACACAAAACCGGCACCAAATGCACGCTTCCTCGGTTTTCTTCCATTTCGTAAAACACTGCAACGGGCCCATCAGACCCATTCTCGTGGGAGCTCAGGGTCTTCTCTTTTTAGACACACACGTGCACGCTTTCAGGAAAAAACAAACTTTAAAGCTCGGAAGAGCATTCTGGCTGGCAAGCACCAACTAAGAATTTCCAATGAAGCAGCAACGATGAGGCTAAGCTGTGGCTTCCCAGTTTGCACGCTGGATGAGCATCGGCGTTTCACGAATCTTCAAACCCACCTCCAAGCATCTTATAGCTAGCACAGACTTTTCATTTCAAATCAGATGATGTAATTAATAGAGTACCAGTTAGTTTTTATGGGTGTTCAAGAAAGTTGATTAAGCTGACACCACAAAAAAGCGACCCAAATCAGCGTTTCATCGCAAGACTGCAAGCTGCGGGAGAGGATCACAAAACCACAGCTCTACCACGACAGCTATAATTTCAGTTAGTTCATACAAATACTTCCAGGAAAAGTTCTTCCTGCTACCACTTGTAGCTTTGCTGCTGTGTGGAGGACACTCAAGCCTTCACGACCATTATACAGGTGCTTGAAGCAAATATGTCAGCGTGCTGACAAACTGGTACGGAACTGCAGCGGCAAAGCACAGCTCAGTTGTACCGGTCAGGGAGAAAGCACCCTTCCCAGCCCCTGCCAAAGAATCCCCCCTCGACAGAGCCTGCTTGGAAGAAGCTGGATGCTAAAGTCTGTGTTTGGAATTAATCCACTCCAACACTTCTGTGTGCTTATCTCAACAAATCTGGGATATTCCCACAAATAAGGTATAGTCATATACAAAGATCATCAAAACCAAATTCTTTTAGTAGCCAAACCGATCAGTCAACACGGGCTGAGCAAAGCAACCCCAGCCCCTGCTGAACCAACACCCGATCCAACTCTGGAAAAAGCCTACCTTAAATCAAGCCCTGAGCTGACATTCTACTGCAAAATAAGCCAGGATCGCAGCTGGACTGTTACCCACCTCAAACCAAAGCCCCAGTCACCCAGAATGCCATATCATATTAAGTTATTAGCAGGTAAGAATAATCACTGCTCGTGACCCACAGAAAGGGCTTGTCTTTACGGCTGTTGATAGAACAGGCACAGAATATAGAGTCTCCTGGCAAAAGCACACACAAGACATCTGAAGTAACAATAAGACTTCTAAAGTAACAGTATACTTCAGAATAATTCTTAGTAAGTACGGCCAAACAACATAAAAAAGTCAAGTTACAGCTGTGAGACTGAATGAAGAGATTTTTGGAGGACAGGCTGGTGTTTGGCAGAACTTTCAGAGACCAGAAGTTCTTTTCAAATTTTTTACTACAACCGTGACAGCCATCATTTAATCACTTGGCTTCGTGATCTGAGGGCTCCAAAACAATTCCCACAGCTAAACCCTGTGCTTCTCAGTAGTGCCAGACTCAGCATCAACTAAGCAGAACAAGCCCTAATGTTTATAGGAGCACTGTGCCCATTTACAGTTTCAGAAGGAGTACACCCGCAAACAGGTTGGTTAACAGCACAGAGAATCCACCACGCTGACCTGAGCATAACATGCGCCTTTAGAAATGTGTACCACCGCTGAAAGTTGTATCTCCTGCTGGAATAGCTGATGTATGTTTATATGACAAGAGAATTTTGAGATTTAGTCCCAAGGGCTTCACAATTCTGGATTATATTTCCATGAAAAATATTTAAGGTTTTCAGCAAGTTTCAGCTGAGATGTATTTCCAGACAAGGACATCACAGCCGTTTGTAGTCAGCCTGGCATTAGAGCCTTGGTGAATTTATCATTTTTTTTCCTGATACATCCACAAAGGGAAAAAGGGCTTAAAAAAATTAATCCTTCACACTGACCAGACATTTCTCTAAGTTTAAATTTCACCACCTATACAAGGCTATAGCTGGGATGATTAGGCAACGGGGGGTAGACATGTAACTTATACTCTCTGAAGGACACGGGGTCCACCCTTTGTAAATGAAACCTCCTTATCGAAGAGCTGGGGTAGAATTAAGATACTCCAGACACATACTGCTTTCCAGATAAGTTATTGGTAATCATTTACCAATAAAGAACTTCACTGAAGCTGGCCTGTCGGTGGTGTGTTTCCTCTTTCCAACAAAACCTGTACAGAATCATTTTTATCAACATACAAAATCTGGAAGTCTTCTAATTAGGTAATTAGAACTGTAATAATTAAGACTAAAGCTAAACCTCGAAGGGTCCTCTTGTCCCCCAACTTCCCCTTCTCAATTAACTCTGCAAAGTGATAACCACTCTGGCTTAGAGGCTAAAAAAAGGAAAGGATCAAAAGGCTAGTTTAATACAGCTGGAGGGAAAGAATGCATTTCAGCTCACCAGCAGCCATCTGATGAAACCCTGGGCCAATTCTTTATGTAAATGACTTAATTAGAATTACCAGATTACACTGCTGAAGGCTTTATTTAAATAGGCAGTTTATCAACAGGATAAACTGTGCTCTCATTCTCAGAGAATGCTAGTGTAAATGCATTTGTTCAAAGCTACCACCATGTAAGAGCTGAACAGTAATTTAATAAACTGCTTGCGCATTCCCCCCACCAAAAAAAAAAAGATCTCACTAATGACTTGCCAGAGACAGGACAGAAAGATGACTATTGCTTCCCAACAATCAAGAAATAGTCTCCTAGATGGAAAAGTTCCCTCATTTTCTGTAATACAGTATCTTTATACTGTTTTATAGCAAAGCAGGGAAAAAAATCCTGTTGTTGCAGTGTCTCGTCACACCCTGCATCTGCTGAACACGCATTGCTAGTCCTGGTTTTAGTACAAAAAGGCATGCATAAACCCATTTTCCTGATTAATGATCTACAGAAGCCATCAATACCAAATTCCAACTTTACAGAGAGGTATTTTTCTATCTTACCATCAAATCGTAACAAAGGAATTAAGTTCTTCCTAAATGACAAGTCTTTTATTTCCCATCACAGACCCAAGCTCAGAATTCTATTATTTATTATTGTCTATTATTATTTACAAAAGCAAGAGCCATCCACATTCAACAAGCCAATACCGAGTCAAAATAACACTGTAGCTTCTCGTTTATTCAGAGACATTTGACTTTAGCAGCATTGCCATTCGACAGCTCAATTTGTTTTTCTTCCTAAATCTTCAAAGAAATGTTTATAGCAAGTAAACCAAGACCGAACTATATCAATGAAATAGTCTTTGTTAAGCAAAGGCTTATCTCATCAGATGCAAAGCAATCAGGCATAAAGAACCACTAAAAATGTCAGTGTGTGCCAGTGAAGTTTGAGCGTGCTGTAGAAAAGGGAAGGGATGCAAGCAATGGGTTTTTTCTTTGAAAACTTTACATTCTCTGTGCTCTTACAACTTTCTTCTTCTCTCTGGTATGAAGTTCATCCAGATTAGTAACCTACCTATCTGAAAATCTGATCATTTTAAGGGAACGCAAAATTCAAGTAGATTCCTGCTACTTAAATCTGTCTTCAAAACCATACCACACAACGAAGTGTCCAAAGTTACCTTAACTCTAGATAACCTGCTTTATCGCTATCTTAGTTAAAACACAAAATAATTAAGACTGTGTAAAAGCCATCGTCTTTCATTCACAGAGGAAAAAGATGCCAACTGAAGCTATAGGGAAACTGGTCTTAAATGGGACCCTGTCGAGAAATAATTGCTAGTAGTGTGGGGAAAATTAATGCCTAATGAAATGATTTTTAGAAAGAATTAATTTTGCTCATTGCCGTTGATTTGCTCGATGACAAAATACATTTCTCACGTGGAAGGGGATGTACTCAAACTGGTAAGGGAAAACGATCATCTTATATTCTAAGCATACCAAATGCCCCCTCAAATAATGAGGCTGTAGTTTACCATAATTACTGAAATGAAATCACATAACTGCATTTCAAAGCTATTCTGAGGCTTCTTTCACCGAAGACGCCAATAAACTCGCAGCAGTTTACTTGGGGTTAACGCAGAAGCCACGTGCAGAGCTTAAGTTCATTAATGATTTTCACATAGCCACCAAGAATATAATCCTAGTTACATATATATTTATAGCTTTATATATCTTTTGTGTATCTATATATATGTCATACAATTTTAACTGTTTCCATAAAGAGTGAAGATGCTGTACTTCAAGGTATCAAAAGCGCTACGAATCTTCCTTAAAAGGAGGAAATGTTAAAGACACTTCATCTTCCATTACCATTTGCAGATATTTTATAAGCCAGCAAAGTAACAAGCCAATCTTTTCTGCTCCTCCCCCGGCCGCTGTAGGCTTTAGAAAGACTGAAGGTCAAGCAATGTCTCAACACCGTGCCAGCATTTCACGTTTTTTTAAGGCAAAGTAGTAAAAAGTTGTTACATCATCCATTCAAAAGGCTAACCGCAGCCACAGGTACAACATCTATCGCACGAAATGGCTATGCAAGATGCACAACTAGTTCTTAAAGCTAACCTGATGAATCGAAAGATATTCACCCGAAACGCCTCATTTCTGTGGGAAAAATAGCGAATGCAGGAAAACTGTTAATATTGTTGCAGTATTAAGGACACCAAAGGAACAGGCACTTCCCAAAGTCAGAAAGTTCAAAAAGTATTAAGGATGAATAGTATCATCTAATTAAGAGAGGAATAAAGTGTTTCCATTAGCCTGACAAAGGGACACGATTCAAAATTACATTTCAGGGCAATTACAGAAATGCCCGTTTCTGTAGCTGCCAGCACCGCGCGTATTTTGGTAGCGCTCGCACCTAGCAAACACCAGCGATGTTGCCCGGTCAGAAGCCTCTTTTGTCTGAGCAAACCCTTTTGTGGAAAGGGGCACCTTAAGATGGTAAAATGCAATCGTAAACCATAAAAACTGGCAGGGACATTCAAGTGCAGATGCAGTATCTGCATCCTGGGGGTGTAAACGCGTCCCAAATGGTGCCTGCGGACACCGGGAGCAGCCCGGGCAGAGGGCAGCGGCACAGGCTCTGCTCAGGCGGCCGGTCCGGGGGGCACA
>VYZW01060518.1:21060-34582 GCA_013401315.1 Balaeniceps rex
CTGGAGCACCTCTCCTATGAGGACAGGCTGAGAGAGTTGGGGCTGTTCAGCCTGGAGAAGAGAAGGCTCTGGGGAGACCTTATTGCGGCCTTTCAATATTTAAAGGGGGCCTATAGGAAAGATGGGGACAGTCTTTTTAGCAAGGCCTGTAGTGACAGGACAGGGGGCAAGGGTTTTAAACTGAGAGAGGGTAGGTTTAGATAGGACATAAGGAAGACATTTTTTTACAAATGCTCCATCATTGGAAGTGTTCAAGACCAGGTTGGAGGGGGCTTTGAGCAACCTGATCTAGTGAAAGATGTCCCTGCCCATGGCAGGGAGGTTGGACTAGGTGATCNGGGAGAGCCAGTAATAGCATCACTGTAGACATGGAAAATGGGGGAAATGTTTCTGAGGAGGGCTGCTTCCTGTAGTGGCTTGCCTGTTCCCCAGTCCTGAAGGATATTCTTGTGAAGTGTGCAGGGGTGAGGCTGTGGGATTTTGGGTATACTGGTGGATGAAAAATTGGACATGAGCTGGCAACGTGCGCTTGCAGCCCAGAAAGCCAATCATACCCTGGGCTGNCTTGTTCCTCTTGTTATCTTGGGGGGATTTTGGTACTGAAAGTGAGGTTCTGAATTGTTGGTGTGCTCACTTCTTATCAAACCACAATATGTTAAAATAGGATTAAATCATTCATATGGAGATAAGAATGCACTGTGTGCAGCGACATGAAGTGGAATTTTGTCAGGCATGGACATGTTAAGCCATTTAATAGTATAAGATCTAGGCTGTCACAGATTACAGGGAACTTGTGATTAACTGTAGTTGTGTTTTCAAAAGCCTTTCAAAATGTATTTGCAATATGACTGTTCTAAATTTGCCTTGGCAGATTCCTGGTTTTGATGGTCTCAGGCTTTTCAGATTGCTTTAATGCCTGCTGTTAAGAGAGACTGGAAATGTAAGTTGTATGCAAGTGTTGCAGGATCTGACTATCAGCCAATTAAAAAGTGAGACGCTGCATGTTTTCTAGCTGTTGGTTCCATTAGTCAGACCTTAATAGGATAATTCAGGTTGGAAGGGACCTCAAGAGGTCTCTAGTCCAACCTCCAGCTATGAACTCGGATCAGGTTGCCTCAAGGCTTTATCCAGTTAGGTCTTAAAAATCTTGGTGGTACATGTTTCTTACAGAATTATCTAAACTCTTTGTTGAATAATTGGAAAGAAAGATTTCTCATTTCTGCTCTTCAGCGTAGAATTGTTTGTGTGTTTTACCAGAGTCAGACTGTGGTTATGTGACGCTTGCTCAATGCATCAACTGTTAGAGGAAAATATATCATGCTGGATCCAACAGCCTGAGAGAGGTGGGGCTACTGCTGCTCCATGTCTCCAGATCCACCCAGTAGTGGGACTGAAGGTGTATTCTCAGCAGGTATGCACACACATATACACTGCATATGTACATGGCCAGCCATAAAGATCACAGAATGGCTAAGGTTGGAAGGGACCTCTGGAGGTCATCTTGTCCAGCTCCCCCGCTCAAGCAGGGCTGGTTGCCCAGGACCATGTCCAGATGGCTTTTGAATATTTCCAAGGAGGGAGACTCCACAGCCCTTCCGGGCAACCCCTTCCAGTGCTCAGTCACCCTCACAGGAAAAAAGTGTTTCCTGATGTTCAGACAGAACCTCCTGTGTTTCAGTTTGTGTCCATCGCCTCTGGTCCTGTCACTGGGCACCACCGAAGAGAGCCTGGCTCTGTCTTCTTTACAGCCTCCCTTTGGGTATTTATATACATTAAGATGCCTCCTGAGCCTTCTCTTCTCTAGACTAAACAGTCCCAGGTGTCTCAGTCTCTCCTCATAGGAGAGATGCTCTAGTCCCTTAATCATCTTTGTGGCCCTTTGCTGGACTCTCTCCATTATGTCCATGTCTCTCTTGTACCGAGGAGCCCATAACTAGACGCAGGACTGCAGGTGTGGCCTCACCAGTGCTGAGCCGAGGGGAAGGCTCACATCCCCTGTGATCTGTCTGATCACAGACAATCGGAGCACTCACACAAACACAGACAGCACTCTGGCTGAGCAGGATGGAGGTCTGCAAGTGAGAATTCTCATGCTCTCTCACATGTTCAGGGTAGATCACTCCAGCAGCTAGACTCAGGCACTCAGTCCACCCAGTAGCTGGCCCTGGATCTGTCTCCCCTGTTGCTGGCATCTGGCTGTATGAGCCCCTGAGGCCTCAGCCTTGCTCCACACACAGCTGGCCAGGACTTCTCTGGTCCCATAGCTGACCTTGTGCCCACCCCCCATGCTCTCACCCTTAGAAGACACACAGGTGCTCTCACACCCAGAGCTGGTCCTTAGAGATCCATTAACCCCTTGCTCCCAGGCTGCTTTGCTTATTCATCAGCTAGTCTGGCTTGATCTTTATTAGTGATCATGCTTGCTCACACACCCGCACTTGCTCCAGTTGCCAGCACCAGGGACATGTGGGCCCTCCAACCTGTGGTCTGACTCCAGTTGGTGGCGCTCAGACCCCTATATGCACACAAAATAGAGCCCTCCCTCACCCAGGAAGAGAGTTAGAAAGGAGTTTAGTAAGAAGATAGGACAGACTGTGCTGATCAGGTGCAGGGCATAGTCAGACAAGCATACTGACCAGCCAACTATTTACACTCAACCAGCCCTTTTTATCCCCTTACCCCTCTATTTTCCCACTCTTGTTCCTCCCCAAATCACCTAAACCCCTCCCTTTTTCCCGCCTTTGGTTCTTCCCCTAAATGTCCTGTAAGTCCTGTGCGATCCCAAACTGCTTTTCCCCTGCATTCCATAGTGTGTTCCACGCCCCTAGGCAGTGACCCCCTTAGTTCAAAAGGTGATCCAGAGAGCTGCTTCTGATGACTCATGGTGATGGGTTTCATGCCTGGACTGTGGGGTTGACGGCTCTGCTGGGCCAGCCCTGGGAGGGGCCTGGGCAAGGTGTTTGTTCCTTGGGAGTCCTTGATTTGGGTTTCTGCTGGCCGTTGTGCCCCTGTGCTCCTCTGGGTTTCTGGAGATGGGCCTGTGATGGGCTGATGGCCACCTGGGAGGAACACGGGAGCGTGTTATTTGGGTTCTCCCTCCTGCCATTGTCTTTTTGAGCTCCTTTGTGGGTGTGCAGATGAGCTTTAATCACAAAACCTAATAGTGGTATAATTACTAGTTATGCTGGGGTTTCTGCACATATGAATCAGTTGTGTGTTGCATGCAGAGCAGGAAGTTAAATCAGTTAATTTGTCAAATTTGTCTAGCACTGAAAGTGCCTGCAAAAATCTTAATGTATAACACTATCATTCTGCACAGAAAGAGCAAATATGTTTCAAGTACAAATCTGTTGGCTGAAGAATTGGCTGGGAAATCAAAATCTGTTAGACAATTACACTGACAGCTGAGTGGTAAAAGTATTACAGGGCTAGAGCAGATCCACTGTCCTTTCTATGTTCTGCCATAGACCTGGGATAGATGCATCATCTTTTAGTGCCTCATTTTCCTATTGGTAAAATGAGGATCACCTTTCACTTGCTGTTTATTTATATTTTTAAGGCCTTTGTGACGGTGTCCATAGCTTGCTATGAGGTCTGTACAGAGCCCCAGTATAAGGGCTGTGATCTCAAGTTTAGATCCTACTCTGGTCCTCCCTTGGTGAGTGCAGCTCAGCATAGCTACAGATATATAAAGAGGTTGGGTTTATACAAAAGGGGGGCAGGATGACCTACTTAGACCAAGCGTACTGGGTTACTACATACTAATGAAATTCAATGTAAGGAGCTATGAAGCAGTAAGGAAAGGAAATTACAGCAACCTGAGAAGGGGTCACCTTTAGTTATATATTATAAACAAGCATGTTAATGGAGAATGATTTGGAAATTAAAGTAATTGAAATAGTAAATAAGCATTCTGCATGATATTTCAAATCAGCACATCAGAGGATTATGCCTGCCTTTAAAAATCGCTGAATAAAAGGCAGGGGGGAAATCATCCTCGCCTAGTTCAATAGAAAGCTCTTCCCCTGCCCCCCATTTCAAGGTGTCTATCTGCAGAACTGAAGTACCACTCAGAATTGTGAAGGAGTCAAAGACAAAATGGAGGGTTTTTTTTAATGTGTTCCCCAATAATAATGTTTATGTAGCTCTGCAGGGGATTTTACTGAGTATCATTTAGCTTTATCGAAGGGGCATGTGTTTCACTTTGATGTGATGACAACCATACTGGGACAGAAACAGGTCTTTCTTGGAAGAAAATCCAAAGTTTGGATTCTGTTCTTGGGAAAACTTCTTGTTCAGCCCTTTGAAAGCTTAAATTTGGGTGTTTGTAGGTGTGTAGTCCCTGGCAAGAGCTGCTGTAAAGAGATGAGTTTGACCTCAAGTGATATCTTAAGGCACTGAGAGCTTTGCAGATAAGGACCTTGATTCATTTTATGAAGCGAATAGGTAGGTGATGGGAGCCTGCAGTGCAGAGGTGATTTATAGTGATAGGAGGGTCTGCTAGCATGGAACCTGGAATATGCAGAGTCCTGAAGCTACTAGGTTGGTTGCTATAAAAACATTCTTGCTACAAAATGGAAGTGTAGCAACTGGGCAGTAACAGGGTGACATGGATTAGCAGATCTGATCAACTCACTTTTTCTCCAAGTTAATTTAAAGGGGGGGGCAGGGGGGAGAAGAAATTGCTATTAATACCTTCATTTCCAAGTTTGAGATCAACAGCTTCTGGGGTGGATAGAGCTTACCTTTCAGTAGAGGAGGCTCTTGGCCTTGAACAGGTTCTTGCATCCTAGGAGCAGTAGTACACACCTCACAGGGCACTGCTAAGTCTTTGGCCTGCTGTAAATATATAGGATTTACAAAACAAACAAACCAACCCAACCCCCAAACTAAAGAGCCTTATCAAAATAAATGAATCATTAATAGACAGGGAGTGATGTATACTCAAAGCTTTGTGTGTGCCCTAGCAGTCTATTTCTAGTCTCTTGGTTGCCATCTATAAAATTTAGGTTAACTTAGAAAGAAAAACTGAAACGTGGCTGTCTCCTGGCTATGTGCCTTTGCTTCTCTTCAAAGACATTTTTTGCTGAGAAAATAACTGTTCTTTTTATGTAAGCCAGTACTTGGTAAGACTGTCTTTGGTAGCCAATACAGGGAATTTTGGTCATTCCTTCCTAATCTTAAATATCGTCAACTTTAAATGGAAGACACGTCAAGAACAGCATTCAGTATGCATGTGACAGTTATTCATAGTTGTCGTGGTTTAACCCCAGTTGGCAACTAAGTTGGCAACTAAGCACCACACAGCCACTCGCTCACCCTCTTCCCCCCCCTCCCCGCCCCGGTGGGATGGGGGAGAGAATTGGAGGGAAAAAAAAANGTCAGCTGTCCTGGCTGTGCCCCCTCCCAGTTCCTTGTGCACCTGGCAGAGCATGGGAAGCTGAAAAAGAAAGTCCTTGACTAGGGTAAGCACTACTTGGCAACAACTAAAACATCAGTGTATTATCAGCATTCTTCTTACACTAAATCCAAAACACAGCACTATGCCAGCTACTAGGAAGAAAATTAACTCTCTCCCAGCTGAAACCAGGACAATAGCAATGCAAGTTTTGTAACCTGTTTGTTGGTACTGGGGGTACAACTTTTGATCTCAACTTTTTATTTTTCAGCTATAGATCTACATGTACAATGGTGAACCTGATAAACGTCAGATGAGTCATTGTACCCATGTATTTACTGTGGGCCAAAAGCAGCTTTGGGCCTCCTTACCCCCACATTTAGTACCAACCAGTGTGGCATGTATATTCTATGTCACTGCATGTGGGGGCACTGCTTTGCACTAAGACCAGAGCTGTGCTACCAAGGTTTATCAAGTTACAATTCTATAGCAACTCATACAAAACAGCACACTTGGTACAGAGCTATTCATGATGTTTATTTAAATGCTTCCAACTTAGATGCAATAAATTCTCCCTCCTGTCTTCTCTCCATGACTGGATCACATCTTAAGGGAGAGGGTGTAAATACTTCCTTTCATAAGATTTGTGCCGAATAACATGCTAATGGTGAAGTCTATCCCAGAGTAAACATTGGTGGATATTTTCTTTCTGTCAATATCTATATTGTATAAGGCCCTGTGTCTGAAGAAAATGATTCATGCAGCTTGAAAGATAAATACTGCTGGTCTGGTTTTCTTTCCAACAGGGGATGCATGAAGAGGAAAACTTCCCAGCAGCACAAAATCACGCGAAGTTATGGATGGGGAAATTTCAAAAGGAGTGCAAAGAACATCTGGCGAGGTCACTGCACAGTTCCTTCTGCTCTGTTTAATGGTATCTTGCAGTTATAACCAATGTCAACATATTGCCAACTCCAACTTCTGGAGTGCACAAGTTGCCATCACAAATAAAGTTGCCCATAAATAAATAAAGGCATGTTGACCCTTCTGAATACTAAAATTTTGCATTTTCCCTGTTCCTTTCATGGAAATTACCAAAAAAAAAAAAGTTTTGGTAATTTTCAGAGTGCTGTGCTCTGTATAAGACCTTCTCTAACATGGCCTTCAATGAAGCTACCTCAATGAGAGACTGTAAAAATCATTCTATCCTTGTGCTGAGCCTCCCTGCAATGTTGTCTGTACTGTGATTCTCAGCTCCACTGAACTAATTGCTTCCATTTATAAGAAGCAGTCTGCTGCATCTTGACTTAGAGTTATTTCATGCCGATACACTGCTGCACTTCAAACAATATGACTGCCCTGTTACTTTGCAAACAGCACATCTGTGTTTGTTTAACAGTTTGGGGTGGAATTTAATGGAGTGGATCTTAAAGCAGGTTAATTTTTACCCAAAGTTAGACTTTCTCAAAATGCAAGGTCCCACTTGTTGGTCAGATCCATCTCCAAAATGCTTCTTCTAATAGAAGGGACAAATATATGCCCCTCCTATCTAGAATTTGATTATACATTAGCTTAAGAATTTTTTTCCTCATCTTCATGTACAATGAAGCATGTTAAAACTACTAATCCATATAGAATGCAAAATATTCTGGGGCATGGTTTTGCATCTGTTGTTGAAGCTAATGTATCATTTAATGACTAGCACGAGTATACTCGCATGTAGGTGGTCGTGTATAGTTAATACTCCAATATAGAAGGGCTATTCCAGCAGGTACTGCAAGGACTTGTTATACACTTTTGACCAACTTGGCTCTCCTCTGTCCACCGGTACCTCTCTAAGGAGTCTATAGAAATTCATAAAATATTGTCTTTAAACCCTAACAAACCAGAGATTAATAAAACAACCAAAACCGGCTGGAGAAATGTCATTCAAACTGCCATACTTCTGTGTATTTGCTGTGATACCCAGACTCCTTAGCAATAGGCAAGACCTCTCCCATGGGATATTATCCCTGGGCTACTTATGGTTGAGGAGGTTGTGCAGTTGAAGTAACAGGGAGCACCGACTCGCCTCTATGACAGTGCTGTTGACCCTGAGATCACTCATGCCTGGGGGCACCGACGGTGGCAGTTTTACCCCTCTGGTAGAGGAGGGGGCCCAGGCCCTCTGTAAGAGTCAAAACTTTCTTCAGCCTCAGGATGCCATGGCATCCTGTGTCCAGGAAAGCCCTTTAAAAGTCCTCTTGCCCCTCTTAAACTCCAGCTTTAAAATCAAAGTCTCAAAGTATGTCTTCATTTCTCCCCCTCCTCCCCCAAGAACTTTGGTGTGTTTCTCTAGCTGTTGTTATTTTATGGTTGACTTTTTGCTCTGGTTTCTTATCATCTGAAGCTAATATAGAGTTTTATGTCTTTCAGTAGTTTTCCTGGGAGAGGGATTAATGGTTAGGAGACAGCTGATGTGATCAACAAGTAAAAAGTCTTTTGTGTAGGTGATTAACAGGATACACAGTGGTGGGTGTGTGCAATTTTTTTTTTTTCTATTTAGGGTCTGAACAAAGTGATCATCTCAAACATATGCAATGGGAAATCTGAGCCATAGTATATTTGTATTGTGAGTGTATGTGAATATAGCAAGACAGATATACATGCATGCATGTGTACGTGCAATACTTTATATGAAAGAAAAAAACCTTGAGCTTTACTGAAGTCATTGAAATTATAAAAAGTGAACTTCCTTTTTGTATGTAATATCAGTTGTGTTAAGAACTGCATCTTAAAAAGGTTGTTTACACTGCTGTGAAACTGTTACAGAGAGCATTTTCCCTCAAGGGGGTTTGTAGGCAATGAGACAAAAAATAATAGTACTAAGCAGCTTGGTATTTTGTTCTGTAGTTTCATATAATAGCATGGTAAGAGGTTTTTCATGGCAAGCAACAGTAAGGACTTCAAGAAATCAGTCATGGTGGGTTCATTTTATTGAATAATAATGCTCTTTTGAATAATTGAATAATAATGCTGGTTTTATTGAACATTTTTGTTCACAAATTAATTCCTCCCAAATAAAAGAACCACGCATGTGTTGGAGAGGAAAAAGTAATGGAATAATAGGAGGATGGAGAAAATGGACTGGTATTGTTAAGCTAACATCAAATGTGCTTCTTTTCTTTTTTTTATTAATTAGCTGATCCAGTGTCAAAAACCTAAACAATCAAAGCTTAGAACAAATTCAGTAATAGACTTCATATTTGAAGCAGCATAACTTGTACTGCAGCTGTTCCAGGGTTACTTAATATATCTTAATGAACAGATATTAAAAAGTAATTGTAAAGAGCATGAACATGAAATAGCACTATTGCTTGTGGAGCACATGGGAGTAGTGGAAGTTCCAGCAGCTGGAATTCGGGTTCCAAGACTTTCACCTCTATGTCACTACCTCAATCCTGCTACGATTAATATTAATGAGCACTTTATCCCTTTCAAAGGACAGTTAGAGATTTCTGTGAAATTACTCAGTTGCTAATGAGAGAGATGATTTAATGATGGGTCAATTTAAGCTCCAACAGAGTACTTGCCATTTCATGTCATAAGCTGCCATAAGCTGCACTCTGGCTTGTCACTTCAGCAAAAAGGTTGCATGCTGAGTAGAGGAGAAGGCTGAACAACACTTTAAACCCTTCTCTACCAGCCCTGCACAGCACAGAGCTAGGAGGAGTATGGAGTTGACTATATTGCATTATTGTTGTCATTTGTCTCTTCTAGAATGGAGTAGAAAGTTTTGTCTGGAAGTTTCAAAGTTTCATCTGGTAAACTTTACACTTTAGGCAGCTTTTGGGAGCCATTTCTGAGTGTTCACCTCTCCCGCAGTGGCTGGCCAAGGAGGCTAGCTCCTCCAGGTACAGAAGTGGCAGGGCAGCAACAACCAGTCCCCAAAGCCCGTCAGTGATGGGTGAAGGGGAAATTAAAATTGTAACTGCTCAGCAGTGGTAATTCCTGACCAAGGAATGATCTGTCGTGGAGGGCAAGAAGGCCCAACTACAAGAAGGGGTTAAACTGGCTGGAAGCAGGGATGCCAGAGACAGAATGACTCCTTGCAAGGGAGTGAAGTTTCCCTTGGTGATGAGATAAGAAACAGCCTCAGCATTGTCTTGTAGCCATCCTGGAATGCAAGTGCTAGGGGCCACCTTTGGGCAGCAGAGTTGGTGCTGGGGGATGGACCTAAGGCCAGGCTGAGGTGCCCCTTGCAACTGCTCACAGGATTGGTGCTGGTGCGAGTGTATATAAGGAATCCTCTTGTGATGAATCTTTGCAGACTCCTTTGTAGAACCGCTTATGGTGGTAAGACTCTGCCCAATGCATTGTTCATTTTTTTTTTTCTTTTATATTTAAGCACAAACGTGTGTAATTCACCTCAAGGGGTACCATAAAATTTCCCCAATATGGGCAAGGGAAGACAATGCTTGCTCTGTTCCATTCTTGGGAGCCTGCCATGCTCTGTGCAGAGCTGTCACCAACAGCTGAGTGCTAACAAGTATGTGAAGAAAGAGAGGGCATAATACATTCAGTTCTTTCTAATTTGTGTTGTGGAGCTGGCTGGTCAGTGTGGGATTCGGAGGCTTGTAGAACTGGCCCAGCTCTGAGGACTGGCTCTTTTGTCAAACAAGCCTTAAAAGGTTTAAAATCTTATCAGTACAAACCCAAATGTAATCTTTGTGGCCATGCGAGAGGCTCAACTTCAGCCAAGTGTATGTAAGCAGCCTGAGTCAAGAGTAGGCTAGCCTCTGTCTGGAACAGGGTGATGGGAGGGATGGCAGAGCACTGCCAAATCAGGCCATTGCCTGTCATGAGGTGCAGGGATACCTAAATTCTGTATTCATACCCATATTAACATTAAAGCTCCCTTTAGGAAAGAGACTGCCCTGGCACTTGTATCTTCTGGGCTGTGCAAAATGTATGGTTTTGAGTTGCATGGCTTGATTTGTTTGATACCTTAGTGCCTAGTGCAGAAACTTCTTTCTGCTGATTTACGTAATCCTCTGATTTGGATATTGCAAAGGTCCCCCATTCAGATCACACAAGCCACTCTAGCAGATAGCACTGGGTTTGCTTAAGGTTAACACTGACTCGTCCATGGCCAGCAGCTGAACTGTGCTGATCTGTTGTGAGCAAAGCATATTGACAGGACAGGCTGGAGAAGTCTGATCTGACACAGCCTGCACAAAAGCCCAGCCAGCAGTGAACCTCTGCTCGAGCTGATGAGAATCCAGTTCCCTTAGTGCTCTTTAATGTAATTTAAAGTAGTTAAATCTACTTTACAAAACCCAGCAAACAAAACAGCTTCTCTTAAGTCACTTAATTGCTAAATTAAAGCAGCGAGGGCAGGTTATAATTGGTTATTTCAGTAAGTAATGAAAGCATCTGAGAGAGAGTGCTGATCATTAAGAGTCAAATAAAAGTTCTGGTCAAAGCCAGGACAACCTGTTCTCTTCCCTGAAACAGTGGCTGATTGCTGCAGACAATTTCAACTTTCCAAAGTTGCTAGCTGCCAGTATACAGCATGTGCTGGCACAAAGCTTTTTACAAACTGCTGTGACTACAATAGCATAGGATATGTTCTGCATAGAAACAGAGAAAGCACGCTGCAAGGACATAATAGCAGTGTACAGCATTCATATTTACAATAGCAACCTTGCCCATTTGTTCACTTGCTTGCTCTTCTCCCTCCTGGTCAGAATCTGTGAAACTGGGTTTACACAGAGTCTGTGCTGGCCTTGTGAGCACAGGTGGTGGTATGATGCTGCAAGAGGGGAAACTGAGTGTCTAGAGCTTGTGTGGATGTCAGGTGCCTGAAACACCCCCTTCTGCTGGGTAGGTAGCACTGGCGATAAGAGGAAGAGCACCTAATGTGCTTGTTTACTGCATCTATACTGCTATTTCCAACTGAATGATTCCTGCTGTGTTCCTGAGGGAGATGCCCTTCTTTCTGCAAATCCTTAACTGAGATAATCTTTAGTCTAAGCTAATAAGCTTTAGTATCTACATTTCAGCAGGGCTGAATCCCATCATGCAAGTAGGTCTATAATCAGCATTGTGATGGCTGCTATCTCAGCAAGCATGCCAGAGGCTGTGCTGGGGACTGCTGCAGCCAAAACCATGTTTCTTTCCAGCCCAAGTTACAAAACAAAAGTTTGCTGCTGACAGTTGCTTCTTCTCTGGGCTGTTGCCAAAGGGAATGGTGTCTTTTATCCTAAGAGGATGAGCTTTCGGAGTATCTGAGGACCCTGAAGGTTAAATCCCAGAAGGACTCATGCATGTGTGATAGCTGTCCTCTTTGCCAGCAGACTGTTTTAAATCAAGGATTGCCAGAGCTTTAAGCAAAGGTTCCCCTATGTGATGGGATCACAAGGCACACATGAAAGGCTTGGTGACATCCCAGAAAGGCACAGGGGCTGCAGGGAGAGGTATCCTGGCTGATGGGCAAAGACAGCAAGATTCAAGCATCAGCTGCCTTGGGAATGTGGCTGAGAGAGGGCAGGAGCAAGGGCCAGGGCGTTTGCCAGGAAATCTCCTGCTGCCTCCATGCTCATCTGAGCCCAAGTCTCTGCATGGAGGCACTGAGTCAACCCAAGGCCTCATCTTTGGGCCATCTTGGAAGATCTTGTGATCAGCATGCAGCCATCTTATGGCAAGTCCTCTTGCTAAGGACTGCTGATGGATTCACATCTAAGCAGCTCATAATGCTGTCCTGGGAGTGCCCTGGCCTCTTCTTCAGAGGAGTAAGGGGGAATGACTGCATGGACAGTGGTGCTTTCATTGAGGTGACGTGTGAAATGGAAGCTGTTGGTGCCTATCCAGCTGGAAAGGGGTTTTTTTGTTGTTTTGGTTTGTTTTTTTAAAATCTTCTAAAAAAATATATATATAAGCATAGGGGATGACCTTAGGGCCACTTCAGTAAGTTGGATTCTAATGTCCAAGGCTGTGTGTGAGCAATTGTTAAGCGCATAACTGCTGTGTTTGCTTATGGAGTCTCTGTGCTGTCAGGATATGACTCTCATTGCTTTTGAAGGCTCTTTGAAAAGACCATTTGCCCAGGGCCCACCAGCCAGCATAGTGACTGAAATTCTGGTCAACTTAATTTGTGCTCTGGGCCTGATTTGGGCCCCTTAACCAAGCAAAACTCCATAAAAATGTGAAAAGGGCCACTATGAAAAGTGCTAGGAATCTTAGTTTTTTCAACTCCTACTAAGCAAACATAAAGAGAACATGTGTCTATACTATTTCCACTCAGCTTTAATAGGGAGTCTTATTTGTACTTTCAAAACCGTATTATAGAATACTCTAAGAAGGCTATTGTCCTCTACTATGTTTTTATCTATGTATTTTTATAATTTATAAAGAAGTGGTTATATTCTAGGCTTTTTCTCTTATCATACTATACTTTTTTTTTTTCAGTGAAAAACCCTCAAACCTTGTACTTAAGGCTCTATTTAGGATTTGGGTAATCAAGGTTAAAACTACCTACTGTCTCAGACTGATCCAGGACAATGGCTCTTATGCCACTCAGTAGTATGTTATGGTGAGAGGAGAGACTGGAAAACTCTGTTCTTGCACAAGGGTGTCAGGAGCAGAGCCACATTAACAGTGCTGCCTCCAATGACGAGCTTGAAAAGAAATGGGAAAAACTGAACTGAAACAGAAGTTTGTGTTTTCTTGTTTGTTGTCATGTATGGTGGTTGGGTTTTTTGGTTTTTTTTGACAGAATAAAACATTTAAGAAGTACACTTTTGATTTCAAATGCCAGTCTTGGCAGACAGGTTTTGTATCATGCTCTGGCAATCCTCCTGTTTTGTGCCTGAAAAGGAACAAACCCAAGATCATCTTGTGTGATTTGAGAAATATGCTTGCTAATCCAGTGTCGTGGTTTAACCCCAGTTGGCAACTAAGTTGGCAACTAAGCACCACACAGCCGCTCGCTCACCCTCCCCCCCGCCCCCCTGTGGGATGGGGGAGAGAATCGGAAAAAAAAAGTAAAACCCGTGGGTTGAGATAAAGGCAGTTTAATAGGACAGCAGAAGGAGAGAATATAAAAATAATGATGATAACAGGATATATAAAATAAGTGATGCA
>VYZW01060521.1:0-35104 GCA_013401315.1 Balaeniceps rex
CGGGCAGCACCGCGTCGCGGTCCGTCGCTCCGGCGGCTCCGGAGAGCCGGGAGCGGGGGGCGGCCCGGCCGAGCTGGGGCTGGGCTCTGCCGCTCCCGTCCCTGGGGCCCGGGGCGTTTTGCACGGTGCGTCCCCGTGCAAGCGTGCATCCCCGTGCAAGCGTGCGTCCCTGTGCATCCCCGTGCAAGCGTGCACCCCCGTGCACCCCCGTGCATCCCCGTGCACGGCGCCGCACATCATCGTGCGCTGCCGTGCACCGCTGGCAGCGGGAGCGACTCTCCCGGCGGGGGCAGCGGGGCTCCGCTCCCCTCNCGGGGCTCCGCTCCCGTCCCCCGTTCCCCGCCGGCCGTGGCTCCTCTGCCGGCTCTGGTGCGCGGCGGGCCGGCGGTGCTGCCGAGCACGGCCGGGGTCCAGCCGGGGGCTGGGAACCCGGAACCTCTTTCTGCAAACCCCTGCGAAAAAGTCAGCCCTAGCGTGGGGGGCAGCCCCCGCCCGCGGGGTGCCGAGCAGGTGACGGGAGACAGAGCCCCCTCGGAGGAGAGCACGGAGACCCTCCTTGCCCTCTGCGGGGTGACACGGGCGGGTTTAAATATGAGCCTGAGGAGCGACTGCAGGGTGTGTGCTGGGTGCCCGGACCGCAGCCGTCCCCCTCACATGGCGCCGGAGCTCCCGGCGTGCGGAGGGGAGCTGCGCTCTGCCCCGAGGAGCCTCCAGGCACGGGAAGCCTCTGGGCTGTGTCGGTGGTGGGGAGGGACGTGGCGTCCTGCAGCGATGCGGTGCGTGGGCCTGCGGGTACCTGCCTGCATGGGAAGGGGTGATCTGCCTTTGCGCTGGGGGCACACAGGCAGGAGGGTTTCCGGACCTGCCAGCCTGGCGTGCCGGAAGGAGATGTGGGCGAAGAGCCTCCATTAGCCGCCGCTGCTCCCCTCAGAAATTCAGCAATAGGCAAATAAATAGTGAAATGGTCGCTGTGAGGGAGCAGGGAGCCACGGAGAAGAAATATTCTGGGAGGGTGAGTGCACTTCGGAGCCACATTACAGCTTGCTACTATGAGCAGTTCTGCAGCAACTCACTTAATCACAACAGAAACCTTTATTAACGATACTGAAAAGCAGTGAATAAGTGGGTCATGTATAATAAGCCATTTGTGTTCAGTAGGTGAATACCAATTTGATAAAAGCTGTGTGTGCTGAAAACCTGTATAAATTGCTGTTTAGCAGATCAGAGATTGATCATTTCATTACTCACTGGTACAGCTTTCCCTCCACACCGCGAGAGCCCGGCGGGTCAGGGGCATGGAGCAGGAGAGGGGCCAGGGCCGATGGGATGGATTTGGCTGTGGCCAGCAGGGTGGGCAGGTCCTGCCAGGCTCTGCCCGCAGCAGGCAGCATCCGGAGCTTGCCGCCATCTCTGCCCGGTGCAGGCGGCCTGGAGGAGCCTCTGCTGCGCCGCGAGGGTCTGGCACGGCCCGGGAGCGCATTCGCTGGTATCTTTAACTTGTCCGCAGTGGATGCAGCGAGGGAGTTGAATGGCAGCAGGGCGTGCTCCGCAGGCGTCGGCGGGTGGCTGTGAGCACCTCTGGGGTGAGGGCGGCTCCCCCACCCTGCCTCACTGCAGGCGTGAGCAGTGTGCCTCCGCTCACATGGCAGCTGGGGCTGCTTGGGGAGGGAAAAACTGAGAGTCAAAGAAAGTCCTTTCCCTGCTACCCCAGCAAAGGCTCTGTCTCGAGCAAGGATGGAGCGAGGGTCAGCTCCGTCTGCCCTGCTGCCCCCAGGAGAGCACCCGAGACGCCGGATCCCCCCTTGCCATCCCTCCCCTACCCACAGCGCTGCCTCTCGCCTCTCCCCTCCTCTCCTCTCCCCTCCTCTCCTCTCCTCTCCTCAGGCTGGCGCCTTCAATTATTCATGCCCCCCGTTGCAGACAGCCTGTGCATGCTGGGCTGGTGCCATCGGCTTTCAAACCGGTGCTAGCTGGGAAGCTCCAGCCGCCTTCCCAGCCTGCCGGCTCCCGGAGCCGTTCGGTGAGCAGCTTGCATTCCCGAGGAGGAGCAGCCCAGCTCCTTCCTTGCATCGCTTGCAAGCGTTAGTGTCTCACCGTCAGTAAAGCTGCTGTTGAAGGGCTGAAGGCTGGAGGGAGCGGTGCCCCAGCTCCCCGGGGTGCTGCCCTTCTCCTCTCTCACACACCCCAATGATTATTCTATCAATTACTTTCATAAACACTTTGCATTCTGCCGGATTTTTTCATGCTTCCTGATGGGAATTCTCCACCCGATGTGTTTTCCCTGCTGCTGTTCATGCAGTCATTCAACGCAATTACTTCTGACACCTCTCCTCATCAAATGTCTGTGCTTTCTTTTGCCTTGAAGAAGCTGACAGACGATGGGCCAGACACTGGGAATTATTACGTTAGGACAGTGACAGCTAATTTTAATCATAACGTTCCCTGTGAGCGAGGCAGCAAATCAAACAAACAGCCGGTGCGGCTGCGCGCGGTCCGGGAGCTGTGGGCAGCGTGGCGGTGCCGGGGCGGGGACCGGGGACCCGGAGGGGGCCATGGAGCTGGCGGCTCCGCTTCACTCCCTGCTTCGGCAGTTGCTGCTGCCGGGGCCGGGCGGGCACCCAGGCGGGGACTTGGTCGGGTGCCCTCCCCGTCGTGGGTGCTCTGCGATTTTGGTTCACGGTGCGAGAAGGACTCATGCGCCTTGGGACGGACAGCCCTTCCTGGCCCCATCTGCCGACGGCTCTGCCTGTGTCTGGGCTCCTTTTCATCGTGGCTGTTTCCCCTGTCTGCAGGTTTATCTCCCGCCTGGCTGCCCCCTCGGCGTGTGGCCGGGCACCGGGGCCATCGGCTGGGCTCGGCTGTGCCGGATGCGTTGGTGCCTCGCACCATGTGCCCGCATGGAGCGGCCAGGACGTGCCCACATGGAGCGGCCGGGACAAGCCCACCGGTCACGGGGCAGGAGGAGCCGGGCAGGAGGGTGCTGTGCCCGTGAGCACCAGGCGCTGATGGCTCTGTGGGACAGGCGCCGGCACCGTGTGCGGCGTGGGCACTCTCTCTGCGGTGGCTGCCGGTGCCAATCGCTCGTGTTTTGGGTGCTGGATGTGAGAACAGAGGGGCTGATCTCCAGCGGAGCAGAGCTCCTGTCTGCCTCATCCCAGTTCCTGCCCACTGCCAGGTGCCCTGCTGCTGGGAACCACCCCCCGGCAGGCACCAGCACCAAAGTGCCTGGCGGCTGAAGGACGGCTGCGAAGCGCCACTGAGGGTCCCGCCGGGAGCCGTCGTAACAGCCCACTTTAGGTTTTGCTACTTATACTATCAAACAACTGCTCCTCCTTGTTCCCCTGGGAGGGAATTGTCTGAGAGCCGCCGCTCCCTGGGAGCCAGCCGGGAGCAGCGAGTGCCCTTGCCTGCGGAAAGCTCCTCGTAGCTGGGGCCGGGCTGGGGGAAGAGTCTCGCCGCCGGCATCTCTTCTGCCATGGCGGTGAAACCGGGCAGCAGGGAGGCTGCGTGAGGGCAGGAGCTGAGGGGCAGCCCAGCTGTAATGGTTCACCGTTAGAAATACTCGCAGGTTTCAAGGTTAATTCCAGCTCCCTGGCAAGGTGAGCTCTGGCCTGATCACAATCACCGAATTAGCTGGATTTTTTTTTTTTGTTTTTAATTTATGCTGCTAATTTAAGCTAATTCTGCTGCTAATATGACAGTAAATAGGGGCAGAGGAATGGTGCTCCTATTCCCAGCATGCCGGCAGGAGCCCTCCCGTCCCCGGCTGGCACTGGCGGCGCTCCAGCCTGGGGCTTCCCTTGGAAAGGGCAAATGCAGGATTGTCGGCGGAGAGCAGTGCTCCCGTGGTGCCGGGGCCAGGCTGAGAGCGGCTCGGCACCGGCTGGGTGCTCACCGGGCCGGCACTCGCCAGCAGAGCCGGGAGCTGCCTGAGCGGGTCTGTGGCCAGATCTGTCCCCGGCTCCAGCCCTGGCCCTCGTCCCGTCCCCGCCAGCCGCTCGCTGCCGAAGCCCTTTGCCCCGGCACAGCTGCTGGAGTCAGAGCTGCCTGCTCTGCTCTCGCCGGTGACGCCGGCCGTTGCGCCGCTGTGTTTATGCATTGGTTTGTGGCCGTGATGTGTTTTTGGTGACCCGGGGTCAGCATCCCTGCTCGCAGGCTTGTCAGGAGGAGATTCATTCACAGATGTTAACGGGCAGATGGGAAGAGGAGGGAGGTTTTAGCCCAGCCTGCATAGCAGATGCCAGCAACCCTCGTGTCCCTGCTGCGGGGACGGCGTGGGCCTGGCACAGCCAGCGCGCCGGAGCAGTACGTGGAGGGGCCTCGCGGCGCCGAGGAGGGTCTGTCCCTCCCTGGGTTACTGCTTGGCGCACGTGCCGGGATGCACCGCAGGCACCTTTGCTGCCGGCTGGACATCCGAGGCTGTCACTCTCCATCAGCCGGGAGGGGACGCAGGTACCTGGGGGGAGGAAGGCGCTGCCGGCTGCGGTTGCTCTCAGATGTGTTTGCTTTTCCTGCAGCGGTGCGGGCGCATAGGGCGGCGCAAACCCAGCGGGTCGGGGGGCCAGCCCCGAGCCGGGGACGCAGGGCAGCGTTTGCACAGACTCACCAGCGGGCAGGGGCAGGAGCAGGCCCTCGGCAGCCGTCCCTGGGGAGGGCTGAGCACCGCCGACAGCCCTGGCACCGAGCTGGGGAGTGTGGGGACGGCGGGGACAGGAGGTACGGGGAGGGTGGCTGTCTCGGCAGCTGTACAGGGTCCCCTCCGTGGGATCTCCGCACACACGCTCCGCAGCTGGCAGGGAGGGAGCGGCTCGGCTCTCCTGGCAGCACCGGGTGCTTTCTCCTGCCTCTCCTTTGGCCCCGTGGTGGTGGGGGGCCGAGCGGGTGGCAGGACGTGGCTGCTGACACCGCTTGGGGCCTGACTCCATCCGAGCTGCCGGGAGCGTGCCTTCGGCTGGGGTTGGGGTGCCTCTTGCCCCAGCGTGGACCCAGGGCTGCAGCGGCCCCGTCCAGAGCCGGTTCCCTTCCTGCCGTGTCTCATGGCACGCTCCTGCTGCCGGGGCACAGGGAGGGGGGCCGCCGAGAGAGCGGATGACGGCAGCGTGAGGCTGAGCCGGCAATTAGTGCTCCAAGTGTCTTGACTCACCGAACCATAATAAACCATGAATTATGACTGGGAGCTTTGTGAAGGGAAGAATAAGCCACACTTGATCGCAGCCCACAGCATAACGGCGGCAGCTGGAGGGAGGGACGAGGGGTGGCAGAGGCTGCTCCGGCGGCAGGGTCCTGCACCCGCCTGCCCCAGGGCCTCCTGCTCCCCTGGGGCCGGGGGCTTCCCAGCCTCCCCCAGCCTCTGTCCCTGCCGGGTGCAGGACGGAGCCAGCCCCTGTCACCGCCGCCCGCCTGGCACGTGCCACCCCTTCGGCCCGGCTGCGGCTCTGGCAAGGGGCTCCTGCTCAGTTAGGCAGAGAAAGAAGCGTCTGATTGACCAGTGCTGTGATGGTTCGGTGGGGTAAATAACTCACAGAGCAAGCGCGAGCACTAACTAGGTGATTAACATGCATTTGCAAATGTCCAATACATATTTAATCACCCTCCGATACGTGTTTACACAAGCGTTAACCTGTCTGCATGCCCACATCGCTGTTTAAGCTGTGGCCGTCCCAGCAGCCGGCGGTTGGTGCCTTGTGTGGGCCGTGCGGGGGGGCCGGGAAGGCCAGCATGGCTCCTTGCAGGGCTCCACCAAAACTGCAGGCAGCGGGCAGGCAGCAGGCAGGGTCCTGGCCAGGCTCCTGGGGGCCGCATGGCCTCGCGTGCTCCAGAGGGCAGGGATGGGGGGGGATGCTGGGGGATGGGGCAGGGGTCTGGCGGGGCATTTCCAGGTGCCTGGGGCGATGCACGACCTGGCCTTGCTGCTGGCACGGGGGGGGGGGGGGGCCCCCTTCCTGCTGCCCGCCAGCGGCCGGCAGCCCTCCTGCTCGTGCTGAGCGGGGGCCGTGGTAATGAATCTTGCCCGCCGTGGGGAGGGAGTGCGGCAGCCTGTATATCTCCGGTTTATGAGAGCACCAAGCTGTCCCAGCAGGCGTTTTCAATTCCGTTTATCTGTGTTTCCCCATTGAGTTCATTTTATTTCCCCTGATTTTTGTTTCCTGGAAGATTTATTGATCCTGATTTTCTCAGTTTATGACAGGTAGCAGGCCATAAAGCATGCGGAGCAGCCAGCCCGTCACCGGCCCCCTCCCTTCTGCTGGGAGGACGCGGCACCAATGTCAGCAGCGGCGAGAGGGATGGTGCTGGGCGATGGGGGGGCCAGGGGTGGGCAGGGGGCCGGGGCGCTGGTCGGCTCTGGCAGCTCAGCTGTCCCCTGTCCCCGCCGGCGGTGTCGGTGGGAGCAGCGTCCGGGCAGCTCGGCCGCCCTGGTGCAGGGTCCGTGCCCGGCCATGGGGCTGCTCATGGCTGGGGGCTGCCCAGGGGGCCCGGATCCCCTCAGCCCGGGTCCCTGCGGAAAGGCAGGGCTGGGGCTGGGGGGTGCAGTGAGGCCTGGCCCTGCCGCGTCACCTCTGCCTGGGCAGCTGGGGTCCACGGCGTCCATCAGGGAGGGTGCGTGGTGCTGCTGGAGGGATGTCCCTCCCCAAAGGTGTCCCCTCCCGGCAGCCCCGCGGTGGCAGCGGGCTGGGGGGGCTCTGCGGACACACACTGACCTCCTGCCCCACCGCCACAGCCCCCTTCCAACCGGTCCCCAAACTGCCCATCACTTCCAGAGGCCGTCCCAAGGTGCCGGCGCCAGCTGCCAGTGCACTGCCCGAGCGGAGGCAGGGCCGGAACAGCCCTCACGAAAGCAATTCTTTATTTTACCTGTGCCAGCAGCTGCGGGTCTGACGCTCCTGCCCTTTGCTTTGGTGTCTGCGGGGGGGTCGGGACCGGTGTGCGGGAGGGAGGGTGCCCGGCAGACGTGGCTGTGCCGGGGCCGCAGCCTGTGCGGGGCTGAGCCGGGGCTGAGCTGGCCACGGAGCTGCGTGTCAGCTCAGCACAAGGGCGGCTGTTAGCACGCCCTGCAAAAGCACAGTTAAATGCTCCTGTTGGAGATCAGCCACTCTGCAAACATCTGAGCTCTCGGCTTCCCGGGTGGACACTGGCTCCACGGCCCACCGATACCGACCACGAACCGTCCTCTGCAAAGGCTGCACAGGTGAGCGCGGACAGGATGGACCAAGGGACGTCTGCTCCCAGCAAAGGAGCGACTGGGTGACGCTGGTCACTTGTTCCTGCAAGCGCTGAGCCCTGAGATGCCTCTGCCTCCTCCTCGCCTCACCAAGGCACTCCCTCCCCAGCAGCTCGGCCCCGGCTCTCCCGGGCGGCTCTCATGGCGAAAGGACTTCATCGCCTGCCGGGAGCTGCCATCCCCCTCTGTCAGAGCCCGCTCATTTTTTGGCGGGGGCAGGAGAGATGAACCGTCCCCCAGGTATCTCCGTTCTCTCACTGACCCCTCACCCGGAGCTTCTCTGTCCATCCATCTGTCTCTCATCTCATGTCCACTCTGCCGTGCCGCTTTCTCCTTTGCAGACGCATCCGTCCCTATCTCGCCGCCCCCCTCCCAGGCTCCGTGTGCTCTGCCCGGGACGCGGTGACCTGCAGTTATTAGGAGCCTTTATTGCTTTTCCCTGTAACACATCAAATGATCTTTCCCAGCTGAAAAGCAGCGAGGAGGCGGCCTGTGTGCTTCCAGCCCCGGGCTGCCCTGCTTGCTCGGTCTTGCTCACCCAAACTCATCCGTACTTGGGAAGTGGAAATCCCCCAGGAGCCAGGGGACGAGCTGTCCTGGCCTGAGCCCGCTCTCCTGGCACCTCTCTGGGGCCACCCACTGCATCCCGCTCCCCTGGTGCCCTGTGGGACCGTCCTGCCGCGGTTCTGGGGCTGTGGACTGCGCTGGCGGTGGCCCGGCTGCCCCTTGGCTGGGGTGTTCCGGGGTGACTGCTGGGGCCGGGGGGGCCAGCACAGCCCAGTGCCCCGCAGGCACGAGCTGGCACTGGGGTCCTGGAGCCCCCTCTGGGGGTGGGAAGCTGGGATGGAGGGGGAGGGCAGAGAGGCAGAGGAGGGGACGAAGGGCCGGGATGTGTGGGGAGGGATGTGGGGGGATACAGTGAGGTCTGTGGTCCCCACAGAGGCCATGGGAGGGGGCTCCCAGGGCAGGGGCTGCCTCGTGGCGGGGCCGACACTGCGGGGCCAGCAGGTCCCCAGCGGGACCTGCCATCCTTTGGATGCACTTCGGGGCGGTCGAGCCCTGGGGTTAATTAATACATCCGCTTCCCAATTAAAATCTGAAAGAAAGAAGGCGCTTAATTCAATCAGGCCTTTTCTCCGCTCATCTGCCAAATTCCCGTCTGCGGGAGCAGATTTTAATTGTGTTCGGAGTAATTTGGACATGGCTGGAGCCCTCAGGCCCTCGCCCCTGCCTCTGCTCCGCATGCCCAGCCAGGACCGCAGGGTCCCGGGGGGCTGGTGTGGGGTCTGCCGCGACCCTCTGGCTTCGGCCATCGCTTCTGCTATCAGAAATCCTGTGGAGCAAAAGCCTGATCCTGGGCCACGGTCGGGGAACGGGTGGGCGAGTGTTGGTGAATGGCTGGACACAATGGCCCTGGCACCGCTGCGGCAGGAGCACGGATGAGCCCTTTGCCATGTGCCGGGGAGCAGCCAGCGCCGGGTAGCGCCCGGGCCCTCCTGCTCTTCCCACAACCTTCAACCACCAGAACTGTTCCCCAGCCCCCAATTCCCTCTGCTCTCCAGCGCGGAGCCCACACGGCTGCCGGTGCCGGGATCCTGGGTGAACGGGGGTGCAGGAGCTGTGCTGGGAACCCCACCGGGAGAGCAGGGCTTGTTAAACCCCTGGTGCTGGGTATTTCCCGCAGTTCCCCTGCTAGAATGGATTAAAGGAAAGCGATAAGGATATGGGATTTCCATGCGTCCGGAGGGACGGGGAGATATTAAAGGTATTAACTTTTCCATCCGGGCTGGTATTCATTTGTTTTCAGAGGGGATCAGAGCTTGGTGGCAAGCCCTGGGGAGCTGCACGCTGCTCCCGATGGGGCGCGTGTCCCGGGGGGCTCCAGTGGCACAGGAGGGACCCACAGGGTGGCTTTGAGCCGGCAGTGCCGGCAGCATGAGGTGGCTGGAGAAGACGGGAGGGGACAGGGCGCCCAGTGCGGATACAGCAGGACCCTGATCCCAGCCTCTGTGACCTGCCCGGGCTGGGCACCAGGCGCTGCGGCTCATGGCGGGGCAGGGACAGGCAGGGACAGGCAGGGACAGGCAGGCATGGGCAGCCCCACACTGGAGCAGATTCCAGCTGGATCAGGTTCATCACAGTGCTGCCGCCAGCCCCGAAGTGATGCTCCTGGGGCAGTGGGGACAGGGCAGGTGTCCCCCGCGCCCCGCAGCCCCTGCCCCTGCCTGCAGCCCCTGCCCACCACAGCGGCAGGGGAGTGTGGGGAGGCTGGCAGCCCCAGGCACAGCCGTGCCGGCATGGGGGGGCTCAGCCCCCCATCCCTGTGCCGTGCCGGGGAGAAGCCACCGCAGATTGTGACAATGACATTTGCTGGTGACCTGCACACTGGGGCCGTCTTTACAGAGGAACAATAATCTCTCCAGAGGAGATGAAAAGAATTCTAATTACATCTCCGAACAATATTTGTTTTGAGCGAGGAAAGCAAATCATATGGCATGTGGGAGACTGTTTGGGGGCCGCATTAAACAAGGATTTGTTTTTCATTTATGCTCTGATCTAAGTGGAGATGCGATCATGCTTTATTTATTTATTACATCTTGGCGGCGCGTGGGGGTCCCATGCCTGCTCTGGGGCCGGGGGTCCCTGGGGGCATCATGGGAGCGGCGGGGCCAAAGGCTCTTGCTCCCTGCCTTTCCTCCTGCTGCTCTTTGCAAAGTGCCGGGGGGACTGGGAGGCTCTGCTGGGNGACCCTGCTTGCATGGCCAGCGGCATCGTCCCTCGCCGGGGTGGTGGCGCATCCCCGCAGGCGCCCGCAGCCCTCGCTCTGTCTCCTGCAGCCCTCTTCACCGAGACCCCCCATGACATGACGGCCCAGGCGGGCGAGGACGTGGAGATGGCGTGCTCCTTCCGAGGCAGCGGCTCCCCCTCCTACTCCCTTGAGATACAGTGGTGGTACGTCCGCAACCACAAGGACTGGACAGACAAACAGACGTGGGCTTCCAACCAGGTAACGTCCCTCGTCCTCCCGCTCTGTGCTGCTGGGCGCAGTGCCGCCAGGCAGAGCCCTTCCCCGCGCTTGCCCAGGGGTTTACTTGCAGCAGCTCTTGGGGCTCAGGGGGGACCCCGTCCCGCAGCAGCGTCCCCAGCGCTGACCCAGCCTGCACACAGCAGGGTCTCGCCCCACTCCACTTCGTGATCGCGGGCAGAGAGGAGCCTGGGGGTCCCACGGCGCAGGATCACACGTGGGGCGCACGGCGTCCGGCTGCGCCGAGGATGCTCCGGGGCGTGGGGCTGGTGAGGCTGGGCAGTCCTAGCTGTCCTTCCCAATTAGCCGAGGGGCCACGTGGCCCATCCCCTGGGACTGATCCCAGGCAGAGGCTTTGTCTTTGTGCTCGTGCCTTCTCCCATCTCATCAGAACTCGTCCCCTTGCATCCGTCCCCGCATCCTCCACCCCGTCCCCGCATCCTCCGCCCCCCAGCCCTCCCTTGTTTTCCCCATTTCTGTGTGTATCGGTCTCGGCAAACAGCTGTCTCTTTATTTCTCTTTCTGTTCACACAGAGATAAGGTCCAAATAATGGGAAGGCAGCTTTAGGTATTTTAATGAGCCTTTATTATTTTGTCTTTGGCAGAGCTGCTACTGCTATTACCATAAATTGAGAGAAGCATTGGGGAAGTGCTGCCACTGGGGAGCACGGGGGGCTGGGGGGCTGTGAGGGTGAGGGGTGGCAGGGCAGGGGCTGTGGGGATGCCGGGTGTGGGGAGCGGGCGTGGGAGCGGGCTGCGTGGCACGCAGGGGACCCCAGACACCTGGGCCCTGGTGCTGCTGGTGGCTGCCAAAGGGGACCCAGGGTGCTGCCCGGCTCTCCAGCTGATTCAGAAATATTTGTGGTGATGGGGGCAGGTGCTGGCTGCGAAGGGGCTGGGGTTGCCGGTCTCCAGCCCTCGGTTGCGGGGAGCACCCGCTGACGGAGCCGAGCTGTGGTGGGGACCCACGGGCGAGCACCCCATCCTCCCCGGTGCTCTGGTGCTGCCGTTCCCTCTCCTTCCCGGCTGCTCCCACAGCTCCCACCTGCCCTGGGTGCTTGGGTTCGAAGGGGCTGAGCAGCCCCCTTCTCCTCCCTCCTTCCTTCTCCTCCTCCTCGCTCAGGGCAGCCGTCCCGGGGGTGGGCAGGGGTCTGGTGGGCTCCTGCCTCCTCCCAGCTGAGCTGACGGTTTCTCTTCCCTCTCTGGTCCCTCTCCCCATCCCGCTCTTCCCCGCAGCTGAAGACATTGCCGCAGGAGGAGCCTGGGAAGGATGCGACAAAAATAAGCGTGAGTTTGGCTAATGGTTCTTGCAGGGGCTCCGGCCGAGGGCTCAGGAACGTTTCGCTGCAATGCCAGCGCTCAGCGTTGCACAGAGCGGGGGGGCCGGGAGGGTCTCCGGGGGTTTGTGTCTCTGTGCAAGGCTGGGTGCCCCGGATGAGGCGTCCCGGGAGGCGGGGGTTGCGCTGGTCCCGCCGGTGCTGCCGTGCCGCGGGCTGGCAACGCCGGGGTGGGTGGGCTGGACCTGCCCCAGCCCAGGGTGGGGGGCGGCTCCCACATTCCCCGCCCGGCGCTGAGGGTCCCAGCCTGGACCATGAGCCCTGTCCGGCTCCTGTCGGCATCTGAGGGACACGTTTATGCTAAAGAGAAAATAATCTAATTTACTCTCCGGATTAGCATCCCAAAGCCATTTAGGCTCACGTGAGCAGCATGAGGAGACGCTAATCGCTTAAACACCACAAGCGCTCTTGGCCTCCCGCGGTCAGGCGCGCGCCCCTCCCTGCTGCTGGCCCTCCCCACCCCGGGGGGCTCCGCGTTTGGGGGGGCCGCAGAAAAGGAGCAATATCGGAAAGCGCTTCCCACCATCGCCCCTGCCCCGGCAGCCTCTTCTGGCTCCTCCGTTTTCCCCTCGCTGGGTGAGCGGGGGGGCCGGGGCTCGCCATGCGCCCTCAGGGCCGAGGGTCCCCTGGGCGAGGACCAGCCCCTCTGCCCGGCGCCCATCCCCGGGAAAGGGCAGAGCGCCGCGGCCGGTGAAATGCCGAAAAGCTTCGCGATGGAGGGCATCGCCTCTCGCCTCCCATCTGTGGGGAGCAGCGCGCGTAGATTCTCTCGCTGGTAATGAATCCCCCACCGGGACCGCGTCCCCTTCGATCTGTTTGTGTCATGGCTCCCGAGGTTTCAGCCCCGTTTGTCACCGTCCCCGTGATGGGCACCGCGATGCGCCCACGGTCCACGTCCAAACCCCAGCGGGTGCCCTCAGGATCCGTCCCTCACCAGCGTGCCGCGGCTCGCCACCCCGTGAGCAGCCAGGGCCCGGGTGCCGCCAGCCCCTGGGGACGGCCCTGCCCACCGCGGGCAGCAGGAGCCGGCGGGACGCTCTGCCAACGCCGCTTGCACGGCCGGGGCGCGCTGCTGGGCCCCCCGTGCTCGCCAGCCCCGCTCCCGGGGCGCACGCTTTGCTGCGGGGCGGCAGGAGGGGCCGGAGCAGGGGCCGGGGCTGCGGAGCCGTCCCAGGGCCAGCGCTCCTGCTCAGCTCGGCCGCTGCATTTTTCAGCATAATTAGGCAGTTAATTGCGCGCCGGAATGTAATCGATGCGTGTGCGCGTGTAACCAGGATTTATTTTGAAACACTCGGGGTGCGACTCTTCTGCTGTCTCCTCCAGATCAAGCCAGCAGGGAGAAGCTTGAGTTTTAAACCTTTTTTTTTTTTGTTATTTTAAATGTCCTTGATTATTAAGTGTTTACGGAATGGAGGAGATAAATGAACACAGGCGAGACAGCACCACAAGCGGTTCTGATAAAATGTGCGTTACAGCCACGGCGGCAATTGACTGAGAACAAACGGCAGCGTCAAACAATGTGAGACGATGTAAATCATACGCAGAAACCACCGTGTCAGGCACCCCCTTGGCCGTTTTTTATCCGCCAAGACACACTGGGTGCTGGAGGCACCGGCGCCAACTCTGCCCGGAGCCACCGCGCTTTGCGGGGACGTGGAGAGGGAAACCGCTGCCGCCCTTTGCCGTGCGGTAGCAAATACGATGGGTCTGCATTTGTTTTTTTCCCCCCCCTTGAATTCTTTACACCACTGGGCACCGCTGCGGCCGTCTGTCCGGCCTGGCCCGTGCGGGGGTCTCTCCCCCGTTCCCGCGGGGCAGCAGGGGCCATCGCTGCCCTGCCCGAGCCTGCGAAGCCGTGAGCGTTATGACCAGACATAAAATTATCCCTCCCGCTCAAAACCAAGCCGTGGGCTGAGGCTCGGTGACCTGTGGGGCAGCGGCTCCACAGCAGCACCAGCAAATTGGGGGTTTCTTTTATTAGTTCTCAATTTCTCAGCCATTAATTTCAGTAAGTGACTGCTTGCTCTTCTGACACAAAGGGTTTTTTTTGAAGCTTCTTTCCCATGATGGCCTCAGCACCCTGGCACGCTCACACCGGGCCCTGGCAGCTCACCGCCCTCCTGCCCCGCAGCCCCCGTGCGCAGCTCCCGCTGTCCCCCCCTGCCCTGTCTTGGGCGCAGCTTGGAGCCTGCCTTGTCCCGTCCTTGGAGAAACAGCCCTGCCATGGGACCAGCCCCCCCGGACCCCCGTCCCTGGCGGTGCAGGATCAGTGCTCACGGCTGCACGGGGGCTCTGAGCAGCCCCAGAGCCACCCTTTGGGGCGACCCCAGCCACGCCGTGCGGCACCGCTGCCTCTCAGCAGCCCACGGTGTGCAGGGCGGCCGGACACAGCTGCTTGCGTGTGCTCACATGTGCATACGTGTGCTCACATGTACTTGCGTGTGCTCACATGTGCATGCGTGTGCAGGCAGTGGCTGCCCTGGCGGCTGCGGTGGCTCAGCCGGTCGGAGGGGCCGGTGACGGGGGTCCCATCCCCGCGCTGCCTCCTTTGCCTTTTGGGCCGGGAGTTTGTGGCTCTTCGGCTGCGGCTCCAGCCCCATTTCTAAACACCATAAAATCTTCAGCTAACAAATGCAGCGGCAAGTAGAAAAATGGCCTTTGCCATCCAGTGTGATGATAGGGAACAGAGCCAGGGGCCCCGGGGCGAGTTATAAATCTGATTTATTGACCCAGCCCAACAGCAGCCGCAGCTCTGGCTAGTGAGTAAGTCTTAAATTTCATTGGGTGATAAATACTGAGAGCGAATCAATTTGGTAGAAAAGCTAATTAGCCGGCGTGGTTCTGCATCGACCTCCGAGCCCCACATGGCTGGGCACACGCTGGGGACTCCATCATCCCGCTGTCCACAGCTGGGGCCGGGGGCCCCCCGTGCCGACTGCCCGGCTTCGCCATCCTTTGCCGCACCCTCCCCAGCACGTGGCTGGGGCGCGGTGTGGTGGCACGCGGTCGGGGGGGGCACTGACCCGGCTGTCTGGGGCCAGGGGTGTCCTGGGGGATGCCTGACCCCCCGTCTGCTCCACCGCAGGTGGTGAAGGTGGTCGGCAGCAACATCTCCCACAAGCTGCGGCTGTCGCGAGTGAAGCCGGCGGATGAGGGGACGTACGAGTGCCGGGTGATCGACTCCAGTGACGGCAAGGCGCGGCACCACAAGGTGAAGGCGTACCTGCGGGTGGAGGCGGCGGGGGGCACGGGGCACCCCCAGGACACCCAGCTGCGGGGCGCCCCGCTGCCGGACCCCGCCGTGCCGGGCTCAGCCCACGCGCACCACCACCACCACCACCACAAAGCCGGGAAGGAGCTGAAGAAGCGCTCAGCGGATGCCTCCTGCGTGCTGTAGGCGGGCGGTGCCGGGGGGACGCCAGAGCCCCCCGCCGCCCCGGACTCAGCGGAGCCGGCGCAGGTCCCGCGCCCCCCGCCAGAGACTGGCCCCACCGTCCTGTCTCACCCACCACCCCCTCCTCCCACTGGCCACTGACGACTCGGTTTCTTCCCCAGCCCTGTGGCGCAGCGGTGCCAGGGCTCGGTGCGGGAGCAGGACCGAGTCCGCGCCGGGGGGCATCGCTGGGACCGTGCCTGGGGCGTACGCCCACACGCGGTGGTCCCCATCCCCACTGGCCCCGTACGGGTGGGTACCCTGCTGCCACCCGCGGTGCCAAGGGCCGCGTTGTGCCCCAGCTTTGCGTGCCCGGCGGAGGCCCCCCTGCCCGCGGGACCCTCCCTGCCCTCCCTTGTGCTTTGCAGAACCAACCGCCCGCTCCCGTAGGAGGCCCACTTTAGTTGCTCTGTCCCAGCCCCGCAGTGCGTATATAAGTTCCAGCATCCATCTTACAGACCGTGTATATCGCCTCTCCCTGCCCCTGCCTGCCCCAAAGCCACCCCAGCACGTCAAGGCCTGAGCTCAGCAGAGGAAGGACGGCACGCTCCCGGCACGCTCCCGGCACGCTCTCCAGCACTGCTGTGGCGCTGCGGGCTGTGCCGCGGCATCGCCCAGCCAGGCAGCTGCCTGCGGTCCGTGTGTGCCCGGGGAGCCGTGCCGTTGGAGCTGGCCTGCTTTCACCCATTACTCCTCCCAGCCCTTTGCATTTCACGGAGGAAGGGGCGCTCGGCCGTCAGCCCCGGCTGCCCTCGCTCCGTCCCTGCTGCCCGTGCCGGCGCAGCTCTCAGCCCCCTGCTCCCGGCTGAGCTCCCCTTCCTCCTGCACCATGGCGCTGCGCCGCCCTAGGCCGGGTCCAGCTCACGGGCTCCCGTGTCACAGTGCAAATGGCAGAGCCTGTCCCCGGTGCCCCCGCAGGTGAACACTACCGCTGGGGACGGGGCCGCGGGGAGGGAGAGGGGGGTCCCGGGTCTCCCCGTCTGGGTGCCAGGTGCTGATCCCCTACCGCCGCTCGCCCATGCCGCCACGCCTGCCACCAACAGACCTGCTGCAGCTAATAAAGCTCTTTAAACGAAGCCTCTGCGGGTCTGCGGTCTCTGTCCCTGGCACGGTGAGGGGACGGGGCTTTGGCACTGTCTTGGATAAAAAGGAGCACAGCTGGGGCTGCCCCTGGGGGCTGCTGGGCGCTGGGCTGGGGCTAGGTGGGGATGGGGATGGCCATGGCCATCAGCATCGGCATCGTCACCTGCAGCTGAGGGCTCAGAGCATTTAAAAGCTGCAGCTGGGGAGCTGGGTGGGAGCTCCCTGCCCTGCCCGGGAGCTGGGTGATGCTGCCCTGTGGGTGCAGGATACGGCCGGGTCCCAGGTGAGCGGGGGCTGCTCCACACCGTGGTCATGGGGTGCTGGGTGCAGTGGGGAGGCTGGGTGGGCTGCTGGGGCTCTGGCCCCTCTCTGTGCTGCTGGGTGCCAGCCCTGACCCCTGCCTGGGCTCCTGGAGCAGAGGCCTCCTCTCCAGCCAGGTAGGAGGTTGGGGTCCCCAAAGTGGGGTGCTGGCTGCCCCCAGGACTGGGCTCTGCCAGGAGAGGAGCTCCCAGCATCGGCAGCGCCCGGCTTGGCTCCAGCTGCCAGGAGTCCTCTGGCTGCTTTGCAGCTTATTAATCCTCGGAGCCCTGTAGCACTCACCTCTCACTTTGCTGATATGAAACGATTTGTCATGTGCTAGAGTAACAAAAGCAAAAGCTGCTGGCCCGGTGTCAGCCAGCGCTGATGGCAGAGGAAGGGCACGGTGCGGCTGGTGACCATGGGATGCAGCGAGAGCCACGCTCTCCTTTGCCAGCGCTGTGGGTCTCACCTGCAGAGCCACGGTCTCAGGGGAGCAAACGGCACAGGAGCCTGTAAACACACAGGGCACTTTGTCAGGAGAGAAATATTAAGCAGCTGCAGGGCAAGGGGGCTGTTGTTGGAAATTCTGCTTTGCCACAAGCAGTAACAGCCGCCGTGCCATAGCTCTGTGCGGCGGAGCCATGGGGCTTGTGCTGCACTTGGATGCTCCTTGTCAGGGAACCCTGTTGCTGGGGGGGAGGAGAAGGAGCAGGAGGCATCGGCCACCCGTGCAGTAAAAAACAGTCCACAGAGGAGGAAAATGAAGAGCTGGAGCTGCTGTGGGGAGGGTAAAAGGCTGCAAATCACCTCAAATGGAGAGTAAACAAATTGCTGTGTGGTGTAGTAATTTGCAAAACCTAGAGGCAAGCTTTAAAAATAACAGGTTTTATTAGAAGAGATTAATTTTGCTGAGTTTATAAGAAATCTTGGGAGCGGGAGTTGGAGGAGAGGACCCTGCTGGGTCTGTGTGCAGGACCCAGCAGCCCTGTGGCAGCGCCTGACCCCGGGGGCTGCAGCTGGGGCTGTGCCCCTGACCCCGGGTGCGGGGGTCTCCCCATGTTCCTGCTGGGTTTGTGCACGGAGGCGGCCGCTGGATGCGGGTTTCCTGGCTCCCCGGGGAGGGTGGTTGGAGCGGGACTGGTGCGGGGTGAGCCGGCCGGCAGCCCTGCTTGCTGTGCCTGGGAAGGGCCGTGCCCCCCATGCGGCCCCTCCGGCTCTGTGGAGCGGGGGGCAGCTGCCTGCTGCGGCCGGGTCTCCCCCGGGATGGCGAGGGTGCTCGATGGACCGGAGCTGGCACCCCTGCCGCACCCCAGGGTGCTGCCCCCAGCTCGGCCCTGGACCCCCGTGGGTTTGGGGGCTGCTCAGGTGCCTGCCTGGGGAGGAGGGGGTGGGCAGGGCAGCAGAGAAGCCCCTGGGCTTGCTTGCACATGGGCTGAGCTTAATATGCAAGTCACTGCTGGGGAGGAACCAGCCTCATGAAAATGCCATTTCCACGCAGTCACTCTTCTGGCCATTATCCTGCTTCAGACAAAAGCAATTTACTCTGCCTGTAATAAAGCAGGGGTGATAACGAAGCTGAGAAGAGCCGTGACAGACAGCTGTGTGACTGAGACAGGCCAGCCTCTCTCTGCCGCCTGCACTGAACCGCTGGCTGGGGACGGCAGCCGCAGGGAAAATCTCCAGGAGAGCTGAGAAGCCTGGAGAGCACCAGGAGAAACCAGCCCTGGGACTCTGCACCGAGACGCCTGCCGTCGGTTGTGCCAGAGGCTGGCTGGGGATGCGGCCGGTTCCTGGGCACCGGGGCATGCACCGGTACAGTGACCAACGTGCTGACCAGCTCACCGGGCAAGGCGGGAGGGTGGCCTGGGGGAGTGGGCACCAGCCCTCCCTGCCTGGGGAAGATGGTAATTAAGAAAACTTCTCTAATTCCTCTGCTGTTGTCACAGCCCTCCTGCTGTCTGTACCGTCCTGCTCAGAAACAGCAGCCACCTCCCTCACCCGGCCCACAGTCGGGAGGGAGGGGAGGCTGGTCTGGGCTCTGCTCTGGTGCCACGAGACCTCTGGCCATGGGGCACATCCCGGCAGCTCACGCCTGTGCACACGCCGGGGGTCTGCAGCCCCGAAATGCTGCGCCCGCTGGAGACGGCTTCGCTCCAGCCCTGTCTGCAGGAGCTGTGGCTGCGCAGTCCCCACCGGGGCTGGTAAGACCCTGGGAGGGGGAGCACAGGGGGATGTGTGTGGATCAGCAGGGGTGGGAGTACGGACTCTGATGTGACGGTGCTGCCCTTGAGGCTCGTGCCTGTCCTCCTGCGTGGTGCTGTGCCTTGACGTGGGCGCAGGCAGGCTGGTGTCCTCAGAGACCCCACTGCTGCGGTCCGCAGAGTCCCTGCGGCTGGGCAGGACGGGCTGGCTGCTGAAACCTGGGCGGGTTTGCAGGTCTGGTGCTGGGAAGCAGCTGGGGAGGTGTTTCAATGTGGTGGATACTGCAGTAGATGGATAGGCGGATACTGCAGGTGCCGTTTGGTTTGATGCTCTTCCTTTCTAAAAAAAGTTAGAATAAAGGTTATTGGCTTTTCTTTTAAGCTTGCCATGTCTCGGTGGAGGTGAATCCAGCAAGGCTAGGCTACTTCTGCTTCCCAGAGGTGACCAATTCAAACGGAGCAGAGCATGTGCAGATAAATCACTTGTCCGCCTGCAGCCCGCGACCAGCCGGTGACGGCCGGTAACAGGAGGGGTGCTTCTCGCCAGGCTGGTTTGGGAGCTGATACCAAGCTGCAGGAAGACGGCACAGGTTTCCCATGGCAATGTTTCATGGGTACCTCCCTGGCAAGAGGTGCAGCCCGTGAGGAGCCCGTGACAGCCCCGTGTGCTGGCGGCAGAGAGGGCAGGGAGAGGCAGTGGGTGGAGAGACCAGAACAGACGGTTTGGGCAGGAGCACCGAACACCATCGTGGTGCTGCTGATTTGTCATGTGTGAGCTCCAGCCAGTGCTGAAGGCAGAGACGGGTTAGATGCAGCGTGTGCACCTGATAGATGAGTTTTATCAAGTGCTATAACAATCCAGAAAATTCTGCACCAACCCCAAGGGTGCTTTGGAGACCAAAGGTAATATTTCACCTTTCTGCCTCTCCTGTCTTCCCCTGTCAGATCAACTCTGAAGGGTTCCTTTGTACAAAATCCAGCCCAATGTTAAGCACTGAATATATATTAAAACATAAAAGGGTAAAAGCTGAACTGCAGCCCTACCTGGTAAAAAGCCACTGACTTGTGCTTTTCCTGGAGAAGCGACCAGGAGTAAAGTCTGAACAAAACCAGGGAGACAAGGGGAGGCAATCTCAGCTGAGGGGGGTGTGAGCATCAGCAGCAGTCCCCTCGGCCCCAACAGTTGAGACACGTTTTGGAGGCTCACCCGGCCTCCCCACAGCGATGCACAAAGCCTGTTTCATGTAACAATCAGTTTATTGCTTTGGTTTTTGCATTTCTGAGCTTGCTTCCAAATTTACAGTCAAGATCTGTCCCTTTGCTTTACTAGCATAAAACTTTCACAAGTGTCTGTCGGAGGCAGTCTGCTGCCAGAAGTCCCTCTGGGTGAAGCTGATGAATCCAGGAGACAGCGTGGTCTGGGAGCAGCCAAGGAAAGCAACACCTGCAGACAGGCTCTGGGGATGGAGCCTGGAGGACTCGGGAGCTGGAGTACGCTCCACCAGCTTCCAGGTGAGCGGTGAGCCCGTGCCGTGTTCTGGAGGGGAGGCCCTTTGGCAGGGGCAGCAAGCAGACCCCAAAGACTCATCGTCCTCTCTGCTCACTGCACTGAGCCACACCTGCTCAAGCAAACCGTGGTGGTACCACCACGCTCACACCTCACGCCACTGCCTGCATCGTCTGACCATGTATGCACCCACCTGGGAGGCTGTACTGGGGCACGGGCAGATACTTCATCTAGTTTGTCTTGGGGCGGGTGTTGGAAATCTGAGCTGTCTAAGAAGTGGCCTGCGAGAATGGCAGGCAATCTGGGAACCAGGAGGAGTCTTAAATCACTTGCAAGCTGTAAATCAGGGCTGGCCGTTTTTTCCAAAGAATCTCTCAGTGGTGAGAATCGGGGAGCACAACACGTTCGGCTGGTCTCAGCAGCCAGTCTCAGCACACTGCAAACTATAAGGAACAGCCTGGATGTTTCTCAGAGGACATGTTCTTGCTGGTAATACTGGTGAGGAATTTATTGGAAATGCATTTTAACTTTTTTTGATATTAACTGGTTTTAAAAAGAAAAGGTTTCTAATGCACCCCAAACACGATTCTTTCCCTGGGAAGGGTTAAGGCCAGAAAAAGCTTTTGTTTTGAGTTGGCAATCATTGTCCAGCTGAGAACAGGAGGGAATATCACAGCTGTGAGGAGGTCAGAGTGGTGTGGGGGGTGCTGAAGGGCACCATCCAAGGATCGAGTGTTGGGAAGTCATTTTTGGAAAATGACTCTCTCTTCGTACTGAAGAACTTGAAATAGATGTGCTATGACCCTTGGATTTCTCTCCAGCACCATGTGCAGAGAAGTACAAGTCAGGAGGAATCGGGGCAATGTACTCACCTCAGCCTCAAAAACTGTTTCAAAAAAATAAAACTTTTGCCCATGGGCAGGGTGTCTTGGCCAGTGCCCCAGACTGGGCAATCCTTCCTTTGCCCCCAGAACGATTTGGGGCCTAAATGATGGGATTTTCCCAGGTGAGCTCTATCCCGGTGGTTCCTTTTTCCCCTCCCAGCCGCTGTGTCGGTCTGTCAAGGAGGAGATGCCTCTTGGGTGCCAGCCCGTGGTGTCGCGCTCTCCCGCTGCTGCAGCCTCTCCAGCAGGAGCAGCACGTTGTCGGTGAACTCGTTCCGCTGCCTCCCCATCCCACTCATCTTCACGGGCCGCAGGCTGATGTGGGGGGGCTCGTACCCATGAGGGCAGCAGACCTCGTTCAGGAGGAGCCAGGTGCTGTCAGGGTCCACGTGCATTAAGTGGAGGAAAACACTTTGGAAAACATTGGGAAGAAGGAAAGAAGAGTAAGGAGAAGGCCTTTTGACTGGCACCCGACAGGGTTGTTAACAGAGAGCTATGGAAAGCTTTGATGTCTGCAACCTCTGGCAGTTGAACAGACTTGGAGGCTCATTAGAGAGAGCTATTAAAATCACTCCTGTGCCCAGAGAAGACAGTTTAGTGGTTTCACTTCTACTGGCAAGTGGGAGAAAAATATTTATTATGCTAAACAGTAAGTTATCAACATCAGACAAGCAGCTGATGAATGCCTGAACCAGGCTTTGGTCTCAGCATCATGGGCTGCTGCTGGCAAAAGCCTTTCTAAATCAGCCTGTCCCAAGCGCGGGAGAGGTGACTGCAGAGTATTGCACGTGCTACTTAATCTGGTGTGTTCTGGACAATTGCTCTAGCAGAGCTCTCAAAAGAAGTTGTATATGGTGTTCACCACTCTCTCTGGTTTTTGGGGAGTGAGGGGTCAACCCATCTGGACTTCTCTCCCTTTTCAGAAGTGGTAAAACCAAGGGTATTTCTGGACAGCTGTTCAGGCTGGGCCACAAGTAGAGTTGAATGCCGTACTGAGGGCTTTTTGTTTATGTGAGGTGTCCTGTCACCCCAAGTCTTTATTAGCTGCCTCCAAATTTTATTCCTTCTGCACAGCACCTTTCACAAAGCAGGATTTTCTTTGTTTAAAAAAAAAAACAAAAAAAAAAACCAAGCTCAACCTTCATTAACAACAGAACAGAGGAAGAGAGGAATGACAACTTCCTCTACTGCTTTCCTGCTGATGGTTTCACTTTGAATTTCAATGCCCCAGGTAAAATGGGGGATTTGACTCTTGAGCATGCACTTCACACTTTTGACTCCAGATGTGAGCTGCTGTAACAAAGACGCTGCGGACAGTCCTGCTGGAGAGCAGGAAGCTCCTAGGAGCAAAAGAGCAAACGGCTGATTTGCATGACCTACACTTACCATTTCTCCCTGTCAGTTCTCACTGTCGGTAACCTTTGGGCTTGGCTAGGTCTGTGTCAGGGTTTAATGCACAGAAGGTGTATTGGGCTTAACTGGTATTAAGTTCTCTGGCTGTGCCATGTACAAAAATGAAACTCGAATTTGCAGGCTGCCCTGACAGCACTGCAAGGCCTCCTCCTGCGTGGTGCTGAGTACTCTGTGCTCCCAGGGAGACTACGAGCACCAAGGGTACGCAGCACTCGCCAGACTTACAGGTCAGCTTTCCAAGACCCCAGTAAACGCCTATCCGCACATCTTCAGGTCTCCAGTTTCTACTGAAACCATGGGGCCATGAGGAGAACAACAGCTGGGCAAAGTAACGTGAAGAGAAATCAGAGGGTAGGTCTGCCTGTCGCCCCAAGCAGCACAGGACAGAAGTCCCCTCTCTAAAATCAAAGATCACTTGCTACAAAAGCCATGCAAAATCCAGACCTGATGGCTGTCAAAACTTCTCCCTGAAGAACTTTTATCCCTAAAGTGAGCTCGCTTCCTGTGTGGAGCAGGCAGAAATCCCTTTTAGAAGCTCTCCTCTTAAAGGGAGCGCAGTGCCATGGCTAACCTGAAAAAGCACAAAAATGAGATGGAGGCGCGAGAAAGCTCCCTCATCTCTTCACAATAATCTTGTGGCTGTACAACTCGTTACTCCACGAGCAGCCAAAGTGGTTGCTTTTGCCTGTCTGCCATTAACCACTTGCCTGTCTCTCAGTGCAGGTCTCTGAACAGCAATGAGGGAAGACTTTGCCACCGCAAGCTGTTGGCAGTGTCCCCTCCTGAAGGTGCTTGCAGTGCCTATCTGTCTGCTCCAGAGGAACCCAGCGTGAACGTGCTCCAAAGCGATAGCTGTGCTTGGCAACAACTGCATCAGCAACGTGCCTTCTTTCTGGGGGACGGCCAGGCGCAGGTGAGCTCACGGGGCTCTCCGCTCCCCTGGCTTCGTTATTGCAGCTGCACGGACTGGAAAAGGGAGGCCTGGCCCGACCCCGGTGCCAGGCTGAGTACAGCGCAGGCAGGCTCGCTGGGGCAGGGTCTAGAGCTTGTACCTGCTGACATCCCTGCAGCAGCTCTCCAAGCCCTGCCGGCTGCCAGTGCTCTCCTGGCTCTGCTGGTGCTCGCTTGGCCATGACAGTGCGAGCATGCAGCTGCCTGCCTGCCAGCAAACAGCGGGTCCCAGTGGCTTCCCCTAGCTTATGATGGGCTGCTGCTGGTGGGCAGCTGCACAGAAATAATCCTTGCTCCTTATGGGCCGGGCAAGAAAGATGAATCACTGGGAAGTAAACACGGGAACAGGGAATACTATTCAGCTGGCTTCCGCTTCTCCAGCACATGCACAACTTTACCTCTTACATTCACAGCAAAGATATCCTGCTCTCCAACCTCTTCCCCATCAGCTGCTCTGGAGAGAGCAACCCTCAAGAGATTAGCTGGTCCCTGGAGAACTCCACTGCCTCTTGTGCCCATAATGGCCTGAGGCGTGTGATTATCTCCCGATAACCTGGAGTGCTGTGCAGCTTAAAGAACAACTTGACTTTTACATTTTCAAACTAACTCTGGGGTAGTTTCTAAGCAACCTGTTTCCATGGCAAAGAATCCTGGGGTTAATCCAGGTTTGTTTTCTGTTGTTGCCTTTTTTTTTTCTTTAACTTAAATATAATTTTATTGAATTTTGCCTTGTGCAGGTGGCTGCTTTAGTGTACTTCAGCCCAGCTTGTGAATGACGGCTGTCAATAAGTATCCAATAAACTGCACAATCAAACCAAAAGAGGTACGCTGCATAATCAACTTTGGAATCTAAAAAGGTCCAAAAATAACTCATATTTGTTCCAGTAGTGCTAAACAACTTATTCGACTAGCACAGAGCAGAGTTTGGCTATTCTGTTGCCTCATCTTTTCCCAAGCTCTAAGCAAAGCCACAGCACAGTGAACAGGCTGGCAAAAGGACAAGTCTTTCTGGCTTTTGCATCTCTGCTGAATGTTTAACTAGATACAGTTCACCGCAGACTTCAGTAAGAGCTGGGGAAATTATTTCTGCATCCTGGAAAAAAAACCCATTCCTATTCAGACTGTTGACCGAAAGGTCAAATGGTAAATTTCACAGGCTGTAAACATTTATTAGGAATTAAGTGTAAATTTCAAAACAGTCACTTCAAACTGAAAAAATGCAGAACTCTTTGTGTTGACATAAACCAATGACAATTTCTTAATCTCTTTTCCTTCAAAGTGTTTTGTGTTTTTTTTTTTCCCCCCCAAAGTGAAAAGCTTATCAGGGATGATGCAACAGAATAAATTGATGAGAAGCTCAGATTTATATATTGTGACTTTCAGCTTACACCATCTTCCCCCTGCCTCGTTCCCAATGCTTGGCCCCACACCACCACCCCTTAGCTCCTTGAGTGTTTCTGGTCACTTTACCCACAGTTGCACTGGCTTATTTTCAATGAAAGCAAAGATGTATCTAGTGTTCTCTAGCCTTCCCAAACTCCTCTTCAGTATTTTTTTTCCCCAAGCTTTGGATAATATTCCTCTCCTGGAATAGTTGCAGCAGTCATCTTATTATAAAGCATATTGTGCCATTTTCTCTTCCTCAGACATGCTAGAGTTCTTTTTTTCCCCAGCATCTATTTTGGCCTGTTGAGTATTGCATGAAGCTGCAGTTACAAAATTCAGTTACTCCCACTGGTTCATCTAATGAAACTACAGGGTCCCATAAATGGGATTAAGCAGCCTCCTTGGGGCATGATAACATCCCTGGACGACAGCCAAAACTCCACTTTTTTTTTTTCTTTTTTTTGGTGGCTCCAGTGCCTTGGCCAAAAATTCCTGCTTAGCCTTTCACATACATACCTATAGAATCCTCACTTAGTGCAGGGAGTTATTGGAGCTACAGCTGACTTTGTAAGCCCTAACCTTGTTCTTGGCAGGTCACAACTCATGAGTTGAGTAAGAATCCAAAAAGCTGAGCAAAGGCCAGTTAGTATAAATCAATATGGCAAGCCGATTCCAAACATCTTTTTACCTTGTATGATTTCTGCAGTGATAAAGCTGAGTTATGTGACGTATGTTGGCATTCATGCTGTGGCTAACATTAGTTCTGGTCGGTCTGTTTTTAGAAGCATTTAAAATGCAGAAATTTTCATGCAGCAGGCTGGTAACATTGCCCTTGCCTAGATGGAAAGGGCCTTACATGTGACAACCCATGTCGGTTTGCAGGATTACCTTCGGGCACAGCAAGAGCAAGGAAAAGGACTGGAGCTTACAGGAATCTGGTGGTTGAGCAGCTGGAGAAAGGAAGCTGAAGCATGGCTGAGAAGTGATTCTTAGCCTGGCGCTGGAGCAGATTGTTATGGTGCAAACTAATTTTGATTTTTCCAAGCTGAAACCTCATACCGTGTGTACTATAGTTAAAAGTGATTGTGATTGATATGTTTAACCCTGATCCATCCAGGCTCCAGGACCAGGGATCAGACAGGACTAAACTAAAAAAAAAAAAAAAAAAACACAAAAAAAACCAAAACCCAAAAAAACCCCCAAAACCCCACAACCTACAAGTACTGCCATATGCATGGTTAGTATCAGGCCAGACGTGATCCACGCCTCAGTGCATATACGTGTCTGGTCAACAGAGCTACATGAGATAGCTGTTCACGGAAGACCTTGCTTTGTTCAGTGAAATATGTAATGTATGGTGCATCAAAGGCATGGGGGGAGCAGTGTAATATGTGGCATTTTTTTCCCTTAAAATAGCATAAAAATAATATACAGGAGAAAAATGTTATTTGCCCTGAACTTTGCTGCCCTTTTTCTCCAATAACAGTGAGCTTGCTTCACAATATAGCTTCTAATGACCCTATCACATCATAGGGCTAATTCAGTATTTCCCCCCCACCCCTGCTGTGGGGGGAAATTGCACAGCTTTTCAGACTGCTTTGTTAATGATTTAAAAGCTTAAGATTCAAAATACCTAGATAAATCCTGGTGTTCTGCTTTCCATTCCAGCATTGCTTACACAGATGAACGCTTTATTGTATTAAGGGTATGCAAGCCTACAGCGAAGAACGCCTTTGCAGAACAAATGCTGCTGAAGCCCGCTGCGATGCAATAAAAGCCACTAAGGTAAAAATAAACCTACTCTCACCAGTGCAGGAATACAAACAAAGGTACAGCTACAGCTTCTGAGAGCGTTCTCTGTCTAAACTGCTGCCCAGCCACACAAAAGCCCTTCACACCCTGCACCCTCCTGGGAGGCCTGCTCAGGTGAAAGGGAACTGGCAGCTCTTCCCTTTTCAACAGCCTGCCCTCTCAAATCCGCAGCGCCTGCTGAACCTGCTCACCGCCGGCTTCCTCTCCCCTCAGGGGAGGGGAGGGTTGGCCACACAGAAAGAGGGGGGCTTCTACCCCTGTCCTTCAGCAGGCACAGAGGTGCACTGCTTTCTTATTCACTTTCCATGTTCTATATCCGGACCCATTTTGTCTGCTGAAATCTCTGGCCTTGTTTCCAGGTGACAACATATGACAATAGCGATTTCTTATCCTGACAGCAGGAACACGCTGAGCAGGATTTTGTACACCAAACAGCAAAGTATGTCTGTCAACACTTCATAGAGCTGATATGTGTTCACCTAAACCGTTTGTGCTCTTTTAACCTCTTCCAGCCTTCTCAGAGCAAGGCTGGTGCCAAGACTGACAGCTTCCCAAACAAACTCCGGTCCACCTGGCAGAGCCTGGGTTGATGTGATCACAGGAGCCCAGGGAAAACGGAAGGATAACAGAAGTAAATCCCCCAGCCTGCAGAAGGTATTAAGTGATAAAATACATGGGAATGTCTGGCCCATCCTCTTGCATAGCTGTCTTCCCCTCTGCAGTTTTATGCTACCAGTGGGCCAAGAGCCCTAAGTATTCTAGCATAGGAGGTGGTTAGAAAAAAGCAAGTAGCACATCTTCCCCCTCTGTCCCCAAATGCACTGCAAGGTAATTCAAAAGTCAACTGTAACTTGTGGGCAAGCTAACCTCTGTAGCTCATTTTGGGTAGTAAATGATACTTTACCAGAGAAAGCGGTTAACTTCCATGAGAGACCCTGCTGTACAGGACTAAACATGCTGTAGGGAGAAACAGGAAAGGTGCAAAAGGAAAGGGGTTACTGTGCTCCCTCTGTCCCACATTATTTGTACACCTGATACACCTGCATTTAAGAGACATTACCTCTGGGCAGCTTCTTGCAATTTCATGGGTTGCTTGGCACTGAGGTAAATCAGGCAGGCATCTGCCACTTTATTCAGGTCACTCTCGCCTGCAGAAATGGAACAGAAAAGAAGGGTAGGAGGTAACCTACTCAGTGGCTGCTGCCTAACAGAATCAGCTCTAAATTGGCAGCAAGAGGCTTCTGAGCCTTTGAACTGTCTGACCCAGAGCTCTTCTGACCTCGCCTCTTAAGCATCTTGCTGCCAAGCTAGGAAAGCAATCAAGGGCATTGAGAGAGGAAAAGAGCAACTAGCCAGCAAACCTTCTCCCACATCAAAGTCAGCTCCAGAAATTTAACCTAGGAGAATTTCAGAGAGTTTCATTCAGTAGAAGAATGTGATGTGCTGCATTTAAAGGGTCACCCAGAGAGATGCCCCAAAATGGAACCAGTCAAGTTAGCCAGAAGTCTTTTCTGGGCTCCAGTTCTTCAGTTAATTAAGAACAAAGCATGGCCCAACAGGCCTAGCTGCAGCAACGCAGGCACTCCACTTTATACCCACTTCTCATGCACAAGTGAGATGAGCGGTCAGGTTCTGCCAGGAGCTGGGAATCTTCTCTCCCATTTGTCTCCTGGGGAGTAAGGAGCAATCAGCCGCCCCCCACACCGCTCTCAAAGAGGCCAGATTAAGGGCCAGCAGGACCTGAATGGGATGAGGCTGGAGAAGATCAGGAAATCAATCCCGTGGGGCAGCAGAATGATAAGAAGGAAGCGCAGGCCTGGTCAGTTGAGATGAAAGGAGAAGAGGTAAGGCCAGCAGAGATCTCATACAACCTATACTTTCCCTGGTACTCACCCATGTCCAACTTCTCACACAGAGAACCCAGTCCCTGCAACACAGCCAGCTGCAACTTGAAGGCAAGCGTGTGGTTGTACACAGGCCCGGCCCTGGCACTTGCTGGGGCCTGGCTGAGGAGGGAACTGGTCAGCTTAGGCAGGACGTCTTTGGAGAATCTCTGCCTCAGAAAGTCCCCACACTTTTGAGCCAGGGTACACAGCACCTAGTGAAGAAACATCAGTTATTGGAGGGTAAGTGCACATACAGGTCTGGGAGGAGCTCGGCAATCCTCACCAGCTCAGGGGATAAGGCATTAGTTCTCCCTTGGTAACTTTTTTGCAGTCCAGAGCAATGTGACCACACCTGCCACAGTTTCCCATAATGAGCAGAAGGCAAATGCTCGATGGAGAGGCCAAGTGACCTGCACCCTGCTCTTCAGTTTCACATGGCTAACCTCTGAGGACTGCCCTTCTCTCATTAGCACAGTAAAGGTAAGAGTAGCTTGTGAAGTCTTATTCAGAATTGCTGGAGGAGCCTCTGATGGAAAATGCCATTAAAATATAAATCACCTTTGTGGTGGAAACAGTCCATCTTTACAAGCATGCCAGCGAACAGAAAGGGCAATTGGCTACAGCATAGGGCACCCCAGTCTGTGCCCAGGATAAAAAACAAACTGGCCTAGAGAATGGCCTTAAATACATGTAAAAATGAAGGGGCGATCCATGGCGTCAAGCCACATGGCCAGAACACGTTCTCTCTTGGAACTTCACTAAGCTTGTGGTCTTAGCGTGCAGGACTGAGATGCTGGTTATGTTGTGTTTGGCTTACACTGATACTACACTTCCTGTCCTGAGATTTAGGAAGGAAGACACTCACAGGGCATTTCTTGTAACAAACCCAAATTCAGTGCTAACTCTAATGATCCCTTGAACTTTTCAAGAGTTAATTAGTTTTTGTGTAGTGATCTCTCCCTCTTTTAGGGCAGGCACATGTGAGGTATGGCTACTCTGAAATTCTATTGTATGGCTTCTTGGATTTGGGGAATCAAAACTCTTCTTCTATTCACACTGAAGGATTCTAAAATGATTCTCATTCTGCACAGCAGAGGAAGCCCTGTGAAACCCTGGGACTGGCAACCTCTGGAAACATGCTTTATTGTCCAACTTGTGAGTCAGGAAGAGCATGCAGTCAGTTGACGCGGTCAGGAGCTCTTTAATAGTGCTGTTATGAGGCTAAGTCTTTGCTTAACCTCTCCCCTCCCCTGCTGATGCCTCAATCACAAAACAATCCCCTCTCTTCAGTCTCAGACTTCCAAAGGGGGGTGCTGAGACTGTGGCTCCAGGAAGGGCAAATTGCACTATACAGTGCCTCTGGCAGCTGGTTAGGCTGTAAAAGAACTGTTTTCCTCTTCCCTGCAATAACCACTAATATTGCTGTTTCCCCCAGGAACAGCGTCGAGGTTTTATCTGTGGACAAGCTGCAGTGGGCGTGGTACAAGCCTACCCACCGCAGGGTGGTGACCCTGTGTTCCAAGCTACATCTAAAAATCATTCCACAAGCTCAGTGCTTCTCTCACGGGCCACAGCAATGCCTGAGCCGCTTGCCTTCTAAGCACCAGCTTGAAGGCTGTTGGCAGAGATCTGCTGCTGTACCTTGAAGGCTCTGAGCACTGCCAGAGGGTCATCACTAATCAGCCGGGTGACGAGAGCTGGCCAGACACGATGAGCCATGGGAAGCAGATGGTTTCCGTGAGGATGCAGCACAGTTACACAGAGCTCCAGCACGTCCAGGACCTGGGCAGGAGGGGTAGGTAACAGACTGTCAGAGTGCTGCAGCGCCAGCAGCACCAGGCATTCAGGTGGATCCCCAGTGTCACACCAGGGAGCCAGGAGAAGGAAGGGCTTTAATACAAAAGGGTACGGTTTTACCTCAGCGTGAACTGGGATAACAGAACAGTGCACAGAACACAGGCCTGTTTGGAAAGGGACAAGCAGCACAGTGACATAACTTGTGTGGGGCTACAGAGCCAGGTTGGAACCAGGGTGTGGTTTCTGGCCTGATCCTGCAGGCTGAGCTGTGCGCTGGGACCCTACTGCTCCTGCGGCACGGCAGCAGGATCACCTGGTAGGGCTGGGGCCTCTGTGGTAAGAATCTGGGTTATGCCTCACTGCTGCATTTTCTGTCTCTCTTTGCAGTTTAAAAGGAGGCCACCTTCAAAGGATTTTCATAATTAAAAAAACCCAGGCTTTTAACCCTGCTTATCATCACCCCAGCAACTTCAGAAATGTTCATCGGTCTATGCGCTACAGTCTGAGGAAGGGGGATGGGAGGCCTAGATGGGAGAAAGATGCTTCTGCCTCCTCCACCAAAGGCTGAAGCACAAGACTTGACTATCATGAATATCAAGGGAAGGTGCCTGACATGAAGCCACCCTTAAGATTCTGTTCAGCCTGGCTGCCGTTCCTAAACCAGACTACTCCCAGGAAACTGTCTCCCTTTCTCTTGCCAGACTTGGAGGGTCTGTCCTGAATAAGCATATGGCAGCACTAACCTCATTACGGCAGGAAGCCCAACATGCATCGTGCACGTGTTGACCAACTACCAGCCCCCTTCACGGGTACCACCTGTCCCCTCAAAGCTGGCATTTACTAACCTTCAGCCGCACTCGGAGGTTCCCGTCAGACAGCAAGTGGATGCACCTCTCCATCACATCTTTGGCTAGTTGAGCATGGCTTGGCAGTAGAGCTTCTCCTTCTGTGTCAGAGTTGTTTGGCTCCAGCTTAGCAAGGGGGGGAACCTCATCTGGAAGACAAAACCATTACTGAAGCCATGAAGATGACTTGGAATTTCTGGGAGATCACAATACCTACCCACAATTACTCTGCAAATTTCCTCCCCATGACGCCTTTGGCATTTTTTAACATATTTAGACACAGTCAAGTTGTGCGAGTTAAGCATCAGATTCAGTCAACAGTGTGGGACTAGGGAAGGTTTGCTTTCTTTACTGGACAATGCAGTTGATCTGACATTTGCTGTCTCTCCTCACCATGGACTTATTTCCCATTGATTTTTATTAAAAATGAAAAGCCTGGGTATTTAAAGATGAAGTATTTAAAGGTCAGGATTGCAGCATAGCCCAGTAAAGACTAAAAAGTTCCCTATGTGAATGTGCATGCCCTGCCAAGGCCAAGTGAGAAGGGAGTGGTGGCATCATTAGCCAGGAGAAAATGGTACAGGGATTCCCAAGCGAGGGTGAGGAAAATGCAGTAGGATCCTGGAAAGAGGAATCTTTGGGTCCTGAACCCAAATGGCTGGTTATGAGGTAAGGAAAAACAGTGTGCTTGTGTCTTAGAGCTAGACAAGCCTTGATCTGCAAACATTTCACTGCCCCCCCCCACCCCATGCATAGAACAAAGCAAGAGCACCCAGCAGCATCTTACATGAGCTAAGGTCAGCTCAAAGCAGACCTGAGACTGTCAGGAGTGTGCTAGGCTTCCAGCCTGGTCCCCAGTCCCCCACCTGACAAAAGGAAACCTCACAGGTCACTGTCTTTCTCCAAGTTGAACGTATTCTTCTCCAGTCACACACAGTACTGACCTGCCTCCTCATCCCCTGTGTCAAGAAGATTGCCCTCTGCGATCTGCTTCTGTCTGACATAGTCAAGGAAGAATTGTTCCACTTCTTGCCTTGTCACCACTGGCTGCCCCTGGGACAAAGTCCTGCTCTGCCACTCGGCAGTCTGCCTTTGCTGGTGTTCCTCGCTGCAGGACGATCCAAACCATTGGACTGCAAAAAAGGAACTGATATGTCACTAAGTAATCACGATCCCCTCCTGCAAGTCAGCAAGGTACCACAGACTCTTTGAGAGATGAACATGACTCTCAAGTCTCATGGGACTGAACTACAGAATTGGGCACCTGCTGTCACATCACCGTGACCTCCCTGATGGTATGAGAATGTTAAAACCCCCGATATAAAAAGGAATATACTCCAAATGCTTCTACAGAATATTTATGGGAGTAGCAAATCCGTCCTCTCTCAACCACTACAGGCCACGTTCCTGCAAGTCTACAGGCCAGACAAACAGAAACTGGTTGTGGAGAGCAAAAGCTGTTGGTGATCTTTGCTTGAGAGCCGGCCCACCAAGCAAAGCAAAGTTGCCATCACGCTGCAGTACCTCAGCTACTTGGGATCTCCCACAGCAAGTCGAAAGGTCAAAGACAAGTACCCTCAGTTACAGTAAGACTGAACTATGTGAAGTAAACATAATTTAGATACCTAAAGCTGCCATTACTGAGTGGAGGACCCTGAGGAAAGTGGAAGCCTGGTTATTGTAAGACTGATCTAGTGTAGACAAGACATCTTGGATAACGTCTTCTACCAGCGGCAGCAAGCTGGCATCTGAATGCCTCAGCATAGTGTCCAGGACCTGGGAAGCATGTGGCTGATGTGCCAGCTGGCGCAAATTCAGGGAAATCCCATTCACCAGATAGTCAGAATTCTCATTAATCAAAGACTGCACAGAGTCGTAACCGCAGGCCTCGCATATGTCTACCAGCGTCCCCAGTGCCGTCTCACTGATGAGCAGAGTCTTGTCACCAGCCTTCTCCAACACAGGGTAGAGAGTTGACAGCAGGAGCAACCGGAACTCCTTCCCGAGGACAGCAGCGAAGCAGCCAACGCCTTCCAGCTGGATGCAGATCTGCCAGATGTTGCTGTTCATGGTGCGGGTTGTTACGTGTGACTCCAGGGACGGAAGGAGAATGCTGCTGCACGCACCTCCTGGACGGGCAGTAAGTCCCGAATGTTGCACAGAGTGCTCATGGCTGATTTCTTCTGCATCGATGCTAGTGATCAAATACCAGTTCGCCTGGTCTGTGTACTCATCGAGAACGGACATTATGGACCCTTTGAGATCATCCATGTTCGGTGAAATTTCCCTTTCCTGAAGGACATCCACCCCCATTCCAGCAGCTCCTGCAATCAGCTCATTGAGGACCATCGCTGCCTGCTTTCGGTACATGCCAGATTCACCGTACAGCCCCATGAAATGATCCACAAGCAAATAGAGGTTCCCATAGTAGCCAAGAACACGACAAACTTGCTGAAGGAGCTGGAAAACTTTCTCCTCTGTGAAGAAGCGGAAGTATTTCTTCTGACATCTGCCTCTCTGCACACTGTGCTGCAAGGAGCCCGAAGGTCCGCACACGCTCTCGCAGCCCCAGCTTCTCTCTTCCACGATCTTCACGTCTGTCACGTCCAACTCCAGAACTTGCATCAGCGCTTTGGACAGACGGTGGAGGTGGGATGCGGAGTTGAGGACAATGTTAATCTTGGGGCCCAGCAGCTTCAGATAGCCGAGCAACAAGCTCAAAGTGGAAACCTTGCCCGTGTCATCCTGAGAGTTCATCAGGCGAGGAAGAGCTGTGGCAAGGGAATGCAGGTTCTCGGAGAGGACGTCGGCGAGAGCCCTGTTCTGTGCTACAATCCTCTGCTCTGCAATGCCTTGCAGAACCTCGTTACACCTGCTTTGGACTTCGCTGTTTTCATCGTTCACCAGCCCAACCAAGGCCTTTAAAAGATGACTGAATGAGTCCACTAGTGACTGACTGCAGTTCCTCAGTAAGTGGTGGACCAGTTCCACCAGTTCCAGTCTCACTTTCCAGTGGGGGTGAACCGAAGAAGATTCAACCATTTTATGCAGGAGGAGAGAGAGTTTTTCAGCAGTACTTTTAGTCCATTCAGGTCCTCTATGGACCATTAGTTCTGATATTCTGCTTTGTTCCACTGGCAGCTTTTCTTTGTTCTTTGGGATTCTGGCTAGCTGTGCATCAGCCATGACCAAGCCAACAATCAGATAAAAGAGTCTGATGGCGGACACGGTGGTTTTGTGACCTTGTTTGATGTCCCCAGTAATAACCCGAGACAGCGTAATGGAAATCCCAGGCAGAAAGGAAGCAAACAAATCCCCACATTGCTGTGCCTCGTCTTCATCTAGGTGTCGATGCTCCTGGCAGTCACACTGCAGAACTAGGACTTGTAAGCACTTCAAAGCAGAAATCTTAATTTGCTTTGCTTTTTCTTGCTCTGCTAGGTGCAGCAGCAAAGACACAGCAAATCCTAAGAGAGGAAGGGTGGAAGGTTGATACAAAGACAAGATAATATCCCCATAAGCTGAATGCATCAGGGTGTGGAGCGCCTGGATTACAGCCAGCTTTAACTCCTCTGACAGCGAGGCTGGTTTGCTTGAGCCAGAAGGGGGAGAGAGGCATGTACAGAGTTCAGAAAAAAGCTCCTGCAGGAGCTCCTGCTTCTTCACACACGTTGCTGCGAGGATGGAGGAGATGCACTGCACCACGCTCTGCACCAGGCGCTCCTGCTTGGGCCCCGGCACCTTCAGGGCGAAGCGCAGGGGGAAGAGGACGTACTCCTGCAGCTCCTGCAGGGCCGGGGCGCTGACCGCTGCCAGGTGGGCCTGCAGGCGCGCCACGTTCTCCATGGTCTGCGCCCTCGTCAGCTGCACGCAGACGGGGCGCAGGGCCCCGAAGGCCTCCTGGGGGGTGTCGAAGACGGCCATGCTCGGGCGCCGGGCGGGCGGCAGCAGCTGAGGCGCCGCCGGGGGCTGTCACAGCGCTGGGCCGGGCGGCAGCGGCCGCAGCCTGCGCCGCAGGGCGGCCT
>VYZW01060521.1:44609-58124 GCA_013401315.1 Balaeniceps rex
GGCTATGGAATTTTAAATGCTCTCTTTGGCCATTTTGTCATCTGCACATCTCCTGCTGAACTCAGCTGGTCTCTTTTGCAGACCTCAGTGGACAGCAGCCATTTTTCTTGTTGAGCTGGTATCTTGCGTGTCAGTCAGATTATCAAGCACTCTATTACATCAGCTGTATGCATACAACACTTAGACTGTACCTTTTTCTAGCCTAGATAGCTTTGCTCTAGCATGCATCAAAAATCATTTGGTTTAGGATAACTGTTTTCTGTGCTTCTTTGCCTTCCATTGAGTAAATCTGTTCTCTAACAGAGATGCGTTTGTGTCTACCTCACGAGGGTTGTTCAGCTTTTTCCCATACGAGCAGGATGTTCAGCACCTCTGACTTTGTCTCCATTAAAATAAAGTTTTTCAGACATATGCCCCATCTGACAAGGCAGGCAAAATTCTGCATTTAAGGACAGACCTTTCTGTTTGCTTCCTCATTAGAGTTGGGCAGACTGATTTAATTTTAAATCAAGAGTGATCTTGGATTTTCCTGTGAATCAAAGTATATACAAAATGTTTCCCTTGAACTCCGCGATTATCTCGGCAAGACTTGATTCCATCGAAGAGATAGTCTCAAGACTTTGTCCAAAGCTTTTTTACAAATTACCCTGGGTTTTATGAATTTTGGTGGCAAGTCTGAAGAACGATCTGTCTTCTTCTGAAGGCTCTGTAACTGGATCAAAGGCTGCATTAAGACTTCTGACTCATTAAATAAACTGTCTCTTCCCTTTCAAGCTAAGGTATGCTATACTAAGGTTTATTTAACCAACACTGTCTTGCTTTATGAAATCCTTATTTCTGAAGTGTTATAGGTTGCCTGCTTGGAGATCGGTTCATGCTCTGCCCATTGGTGTTGTTGCTGTCACATCTTAGAGTTTTAGTTTCACAGAGCTGTCCTGAAGTCTTTATTTTGATGGACGGGTGGAAGGCTGAAGAAGAAGCAGTCATTTAGTTGCTTGTGGAACCACTGTGAGCATATACTCGATGCAAAAAAATAACTTGAAATTCTTCTGTCCGTGTGTATCTTAGCATCAGTGCTTCATTTCTACTGGTAGAAATCCTTACCTGCATACATGGTATTAGCCAGAGAATCTGAGCAGCGTTGAAGACCTGCCATTTATTGAAAAATAGGACGTTTACTTGCCTTTCCTACTTTCAGTGTAAGAGGCACAAATATGTATACTGTGCACACTGCTGATGTGAAGACTGTATCCTTATACTTGTGTCTACAGAGATACATGTGTGGGCAAAATCAACCTTTTATTGCTGTTTTGCATTTGAGCGTTTGGAATATGATGCCAACATTGGAGTCCAACCCTGGTCATCTTTCTCTTTAGAGAGCTGAATCATCAGAGCATCTGGTACAGGTTTTTTTGAAGTAGAGATAGTTAAGGTGGGCAGATCTGGCATCCAAATGAGTTGCTTATATGTGTCTTTAGTTGCAGAGGAGAAGAAGTCTTTAAAGCGGACTTTTCAGCAAATACAAGAGGAGGAAGATGATGATTACCCTGGGAGCTACTCACCGCAAGACCCTAGTGCTGGGCCACTGCTGGTATGTGGGATGGGTTGGGAGTGGGAGTTGTTCTGGAAGCCACCTCCTGTGTGGTACAGCCACAAGGTGGAGCTGCCAACAAGTAAAACGCTTTTAATGGAGAGACTCAGTTGGGGGTTGAGAAGTCCATGTGAAATGGAACAGATTTTTTTTTCATATTGAAACACCATGCCACTTCTGAGTGATTTCAGGTCATCTAAACCAAGGTCTGAGTAGTACTACCAGTAAAGAACAGACCATATTTTAAATTCTTTCTAAGATCAGTGTGTAATGTCTCAAACCCAAAGTTGTAACACAGTTAAAACTTAATTTTATTTTTTTTGTAGGACATCTCTCTCCATGAGCTACTAAAAAGCTCAGCCTTTGATGGATTTTTATGGAATTGGCTAGGAAAGCCAGTTCTGAATACTTTACTTTGAGGCTGACATGTTAGTGGTGTGGAAATAGTAGGAATGAAATAGAGCATCATTCTGACCATTTAAGGCTACAAAATGAACATATATTAAACCATTATCTATTTAAAAAGGATAAAAAATACACCATCCATCTGGTAGAGTGTAACCATTGAAAAATAAATAACAATCGTCAAGGAAATAAGTGAGTTTTTTTTGTTTTTACTTCTAGATGCCTTGCAGCTTATGGTTTCTTTTGATGATAAGCATTGTGTTCGTTAGTGTTGGAAATCATTAGCAGTTTGCAAAGAAGTAGTAAATATTAGGTAATGGACTTCTTTATTTTTCAGATTAAAAAAATAGTTAAACTTTTCAGTGTTTTTATTAGTTTCAAATTACTGAAATGTAGTTTAAACATCAGTGGTGTTGTTTACAGGGCTAGTGTTCCATTTTCAAAAACCTCCCATTAAAACATCAGTATTTTTTTAAACAAAGAAGCAATGCTTTTTTCTTCCTGTTCAGGGAGTCTGTCTTTCTCCTTTTTTTAATTTTTTTTTACTCAGGGAGGAAATATGGTATGTCAGGGGAGGTCCTCTTAAGGCTGTCCTCATCCACGTCCTTTTTAAGCTAGGGTACGTTTTGAGTGTATTCATTTAAACTGACACATTTTTCCTCACTGCACTAAAACCAGCGGAGAGATGAAGTCAAGGGGATACAGTGGAGTCCAGTTTAATTGCAGATTGCAGTGTGCTTCCAAAGAGCCGGCTGAGCAATGGCTTTGCAACATCAGGACAAGATAAAGTTTGCATTAACAGGGATAGCTTTCACTGTCATCAACCAGTTACAAAATTCTAAATCTTATAATGATAGAAATCTGACACAGTTTTGTTTGGACTGATACAAATTTGGTTTTGTTTTTTGGGGGTTTTTTTGGTATGTCAGAATGCACCTTTGGAATAGAACAAAAGTGCATGTACATTCCTGCTAGTCTAAGAGAAAATGTCAGGGATGCTCAGCTAAAAGATACAGTCCCCGTTTGATGCAACACAAAGGGCTGATGGCTGTTTCTCAAACTGGTGTGGTCATGTACTTTTCAGCTTTGTCTTAAATCATCACTTATCTTAATTGGAATGAGAAGTTTTCCACTGCAGAGTCTTGAAAAAGATGATTCTACTGTAATTATGCATAAGTTCCTAAACAGCAGGGTATTGTAGACTTAGTGAATACTCCCTATGTTAGGAAGCAACAGTTTAAAAATTACTTGAAGAAAATATTCCAAAAATGGTTGCTTTCAAAGGTAGGTGACCTCAGATGCAGTGGCCACATCCACAGGAAATGGCATGAAAGTTTCCTGGTTTTAATGTTAGCTAACTTGTCTTGTAGACCGAGGATTTGATCAAAGCCCTACAAGACCTGGAAAATGCGGCATCAGGAGATGCAACAGTGAGGCAAAAAATTGCCTCCCTGCCTCAGGAAGTTCAAGATGTTTCATTACTGGAGAAAATTACAGGTATGAAACTGGAAGATGAATGAACATGAGTCCAAAGAATAACTTAAAGAAAAAAAAAAATCTTTTATTTCTAAATAATCGCAGTGTATAGTGAAGTGAATTTCTGCTTTTGTGTCCTTGTTTTCTAGCTCCTGGGTAATTAATAGATAGCAGTCTTATGAAGTAAAATTGAAGATGAAATGTACATAGCTTCTTCCCTTTTGGCTTGGACCAAGGCTTTTGTACTTGGAGAGCATCAACAGCATTTTGCAAGAATGTAAAGGAAATAGGCCAGAGTTCTCAAATGGATGTGTTTTGATTTTGAACACTTTGACTGTTAGATATTTTTGAGTTTTATCAGACTGTGCTGAGTACGCACATACTCCTTGATTGCTACAGAAAAGGAAACTCACTTCCCCCATTAGTCTGCTAGTCTTTGTTTAAACGGACTTTTGCAATTGTATCTGAAAAGTAACCTTAAAAGAAGCATTTCAAGATTGAACTGATTCGACTCTTGTTCCTGGAAGTAGTTTTATTTTAGAACTCATGAATTGTCACTCATTCAGTCTTTTATAATATACTCTTACAGTGGCCAACTGTGACGTCTAGTGTGCAATTCATATGTTTGCTTGTATTGACACCTCAGGAGTTATTCAGAGAAAAGCGGAGTTAAAAAGTGCATACCATGTTTAAATGTGAAAACCACCTCATTTATTTAACTGAATTCTGAAAGTACAGCCTAAAGTTTTAGTTCAATTAACCTGTTTATAGAGGCTAACTTCATAGATTTATCCCCTCCCTCCCCAGTCATTGACACCTCTGCAAGGATAAAATGCAGCCAATCATGGCAGTGTCTAAACCACACAATTCTTGAGTTGTTAGTTCCTTTATATCCCCTGTGATAAGAACTCTTACTTTCCTGTCAAGCCAGAAGTGTATTTATGAATGAGACGTTATTGTACATGTGCCTGGTGAATTGTAGCCCTTCTGTCAAAAGATGAAAGTTTTAAACTTTGTCCTCTAAATTACCCAACACTTTTGCACGTAGACAAAGAGGCAGCCGAACGTCTTTCGAAGACCGTGGACGAAGCATGCCTGTTACTAGCAGAGTACAATGGCCGGCTGGCAGCAGAGCTGGAGGACCGGCGCCAGCTGGCACGCATGCTGATCGAGTACACCCAGAATCAGAAGGATGTATTGACAGAGAAAGAGAAGAAGCTAGAAGTGAGTACTGACTACACCGGTGCCGGCAAGCTGATTGCCTTACCAAATGCTACTGCTTGACTCCTGATCTATGTGTTTCTCTCAAGGGAAATGATTTCTAGGTGTTGTCTTTACATATGGAGTAAAACAGGAGTAAGAACGTGGTGTGAAAAGTCTGGAGAAGACAAACCTGTTAGGGTGTTCAGTCTAGTATGTTTTAATACACATGGACGTGGAAGGCCCAGAACTCAATACTTTTTAAAGAAAAATAGGCTCACTTAACGAAGTTTCTTCAGATTTACTCTTATTTTTTTAATGAAATCCCCATTTCAAAAAAGTCAACCTCCCTTTGCCGTAATTAGCTGGTGCTTTTTTATTGGTTGTTTTTTTTGTTATTCTTTTCCTTATGGTTGGGTGCCCTTCATCTGCCTTCCCAGCCCCTACTTGATAAGGGGATGCAGTTTAAACAAGATCTTCTGGTATCCATCCTTTAACAGCCACTCTTACCTACAGCTTCTGTGATGGAGTATAAATTGGGCTGATACGGAAAAACGATGACTTGCGTTTCCTTTGAACAAGGAGGGCAGGACACTAAAATGAGACTGCGCTGACTGGACCCGAGCACCAGCTGCACGTCCTAGAGCGAGTGCAGGGGCTGCGGCAGCCAGCCGTTTATCTGAAATTTCTTGGTGGAAGTTCTTTCAGCACCGCATCTTGGGGCCAGTGTGGAAGTTTAATTAATGATCGTGGTTGTATGTCACTCTGCCATCTGTGAAACTGGCCCTTGGCGGCACATTAAGGGCTTCCTCTACACTGTTGGCTGCTGGTTATTATGAACAGCTGTTGCTGGGTGGGACATGAGTTGCTGTAGAGGACAAAAATCTTCTGGAAGGAGACTGTGCTGTAGCAATTGTGGGCTCTGTTTACTGTCATGACAAACCTAATCCTCTGACAGCTAGGCAACATTGTTCTGAGGTAAATTTAATTTTGAATGTTTTCTTTGTCATGTGTGTTTATATTAGAGTTTCTCAATGTCTTGTGACTGTGAACATGTTGCTTTTCCAGAGCAACATTTTTTCCAAATCAGCCAGACAAGTGCTGATGCTGCATTCAGAATTAGAGTGGATAGTTAATAATTCTGTTAGATTGTTTATCTTGAATTTCTTCAAGCATAGTGTCTGTCTTATGACTGAGTCATTAAAAGGCACTTTCAGACATGGATGTGAAAGATGCCATAAAACCAAATCCTGTTTAGCACCTGATTATTTGCTGAATACTAGTGGAAGTCTTGGGTCAGGTTTTTTTTCCTTGCTGAAAGAAGGACACTTGTCTAGTAGAAACGTGTGTGTGTGTATACATAAAAATAAATAAATGATAGACATATTGCTGTTCTTTTTTTTAAGAGGCAAGAAATAGGTAGCAAAATGCTGCACAGCAATGTTTTAAAAACCTCAGAACAATCCATAAATTTGAGTCAGTTTGAGACTGAAATGAAGAAATTCACAATTACAACATTAAATTAAAATTTCTAATGCACTAGCTGAAATGTTGTGACAATGGTGTTGTTTTTTGTTTTGGAAAATGTCCTTTTGGTAAGGAGTGTCACTTGAAAATTGTAACTCTGGCAGAGGCAGAAACGTAATCCTGAAAACTAAGCGGTTCACTGGCTGAGCTACTTTGTTGATAGGAATAGTCCTGTTGATGGCAACAGGACAGGTTGCTTGCTCACTGTTAAGTGTAAACACATTCTCTAATACGTTGGAAACTAAAGAATGATCTTATTAAATATGTTTAGGTTAGCATCTTTGCCATTCTGCCAAAACAAGGTGGCCTTACTGCTGTAGAAGTCTAAAATGAGTTGCAGGAAATACCACTCTCTAATACTTAACATGAAGGCACAATTCATATTCATGTCAAAACTCAAATCTTAGCTGAGGGATATTGTCTGATTAAAGCATTCCATTGTTCTTGAGTTGTAGAGGGTTAATAAATAGTGGAAGATGTTGGTTACAGATATGGCAGGCCATATCTGCTTATCAGTTTTGTTTGAGTCTTTGATGTTCTCACAGTAACATTATTGATAAGCCTGGATTTTTCTTTGTAGTGCTAATAAGCATTTTAATAGAAGGATCTGAAATTCTTGTAGCAATTAAGAAGGTATTAAAACCCAAAACATTTACTTGGGCAAAGCCTGAAATAAGAAAATAACTTAAACCAATCTGATTTTACGTGTCTTCTCGTTGTATGCTTTGTTCTCTCAACGTATCTTTTCCTGAATCTTTGGTACTATTGACTCTTAAGTTTTTTTCTCTTGGGAAGTAAGTTTCCTGCCTCTCAGATGAGATGGTGTTTTTAGATAGAAGATGGATTGTTTGCTTCACTATGCTTCACCAAGGCTGCTAGTTGGGGAAAGGGGTTTCTGGTAGTAATATGACTTGGGGCTTTATTTTAAGATATGGAAATGTCTAATTTGGAAATCACTCTGGATATTTCTTGTATTTTATTTACTCACAAAGCAAAGTCTTTCACTGTGATAGCAATGAGAGTAGCTAATCTACATCTTTTGAAAAGCAGCTTTTGCGGTCTAAAGAGCTGCAGTTGTTTACTAATCCTATTAATATTATCCCTCATGAAACACAGCAAATTCTCAAAACATATACATGAGCTCAGTGTGTTTATGTCTAGTGGGCTAATGCTCAAAATACTTTGCAATGTCAACCCTGTGACCCAGAGCTCTTGTCATCCGTTCCAGAAAAGCTGTTTAATTAAGGGACAGTATGCTGAGAAAGGTGGTCTTGGACAATCAGTTACACTTCAGCATTGATACAGACTGGCATGAGTAAGGATTGAAACAACATAGTACTAAGAAGCACTGGTAATTTGAAGGGAGAAAGCTCACACAGAGCCTGAAGATCATAACATATGGATAAACTCTGCTTTTAGGGTAGCAATTGAAAAGTGTAATACTTGGGATTACTTTATTGGGGCAGGGTGAGATTGTGATAATTTGATTGTAATCTAAAAGCACTTAGAAGGAGAAGGTACAATTCCTTTAATTCTGGTGATCAGCTGCAGAGCAAAATGAGCTGGACCAAAGCTGATGCTGAACAGCCTATAAAAAGGCATACATTTTTAAGGGTAAATATTCTTTAGGTTAACTTACTGAAAGATATGGTGGATTCTGTTGTTCAACATCTGAACACTGGATTTATTTTTAAATGGTGCTTCATCTCAGTCAGAAGTTGTGGGTTTGATACTGCAGCTGCTGTATGATCTTCCATGGCCTGGGCTGGATCAGAGGTTGGCCTAGACTTTCGTAATAGTAGGTGTCAGGAAATAAAATCCATTTTCAGGCAGGCATAGAAACAAGAGCTGGTGTTTCTATAAGAATGAGATGAAGTGTCTTTGTATCTCACATGAGTATTTAACTTCCGATGAAAGTTCTCTGATTTGTGTTATTTTTGGCCATTGCTGCCCCTGTTACAATCAGCTGGGGAGGGTTTTTGTCCTTCAGCACCTGAGTCTGCAGAACTTCAAGGGGAAGGATTGTCTTTTGAAGTCGGTGTACTCTTCCTTGAACGTGTGGCAGGCAACTAGAAAAAATCCAGGGAATCAATTTGTGTAAAACTGAAATGTAGGGGGGAGATATCCGGGAGAACATTTCCATGTTGGTGTACCAGGTGACTGTAAAATGAAGTCAGCTAAACAGATGGGGCTAGAAGAACCAAGTGAAAGTAGCACTAGAAAATGGCAAATCGTGTGGAAGCTTTATGGGTGTCTGAAATAACTACCGACAATAGAAAATTTGGAGTAAGTGGAGGGAGGGTTATTTTAATCTAATGGGGAGAATGTGCATTCAGAATTTTTGATTTGCAGTCAGTGATGCTGAGTTTTTCCCCATGCCCTCCAAATATCTTCTGTACCTGCGTTTATAAAAGGTGACATAAGGAACATACGGTAGTATATACAGTATGTATATATAGTACAGTGTGTATGTGGGGGTATGCATGTATACATATGAATATATCTGTGTGTTTGTATATGTGCATATATAGATAAATATAAAGAACATACTGTATTCAAGATACAGTTTAGGGGAAATTTTCTGGTTGTTGGCTGCACCTGAAAAATTGTGACTTAGAATCCTGTTGAGAGCTGTGGGGGTTTTTAGATGTTGTGGGTTTTAATATTCATGGCTTCAAGGCACTTTTAATAAGGTGTTAAAGCTGTGGCCATATGCATTTGCAAACCCTCTTTGATAACGCGTCTGTGAAGGATGAAGTACAATCTCACTTGAGGTTTTCTGGACTGCCCGGCACTACACATTTTCTTGAAATACGATTTAGTTCAGCAGGTTAATATGCAATTTATTGCTGTGTTGCTTTCACTGCTTAGGTTTTTGTTGCATGTCACTGTTGGCATGCCTTTGTGGCTGCCGCTTTCCTCTCAGACAAGAATTCTTGGGTTGTGGTATATTCATTTCAGTGGTTTAGGCAGGGAAGTTTTCGTTTTTATGCCAAGAAACAAAAATGTCAGTATTTTACAGGCATGCAAGTAGCAGGAGATAGCTGTGGGAATGAGGCAGCGGAGGGAGGTCTCCTGCTCTACACTCTGGGCAGGCCAAGAAGATCCTGAACAGGAGCACCCAGGCAAAGAGTGTCATGCTCAGGTCTATAAAACTGAACTGCTGATTAACATGGCAAAAAATGACTAACTGTACATCAGTATTTCCAGCTGTGAGCCAGTTGTGCCTTTGGGTGTGGGACAAGAACAAAGGCTGTTTCATAGCGATACAATAAAATAACATTGCCGTGAATCTGGTTCTGTTGAGCGGTGTATGGTGCGAGGCAACAGCTGTGTTTCTTTGCACAGTGCAAAAGTATAATTTCTTCACTTTGTAGATACTTGTAAGCATTCATAATTGTAGTACTACAAATGAAATCATACCAAAAAAATAAAAGCAAATAAAAATCATCCATTATTAATGTATAATGTTTTTATGCATTTTACTGAAGTGAACTGGTATATAACTACTCTTTTGCTTTGCAATCAAAAGCATCAAGATGCTCGGAGAGGTGAATATGTAGCTGTTTGCTTGTGCCCTAAACGTTGATTTTTGTCATTTGTGTCCCCCCAGTATTTATTGTGGGAAGGATATGTTGCAAATGAAGCCAGGTTTCGTTGCTGTTGTACAATAGCCTGAGCCTATTCTGAGAGAGCTTTTCAATGTCGCAAAGGCCAGTAGATGAGGAGGAGGCATCTCCAGCAGCTGGAGGAGTGCTCTGCAGAGGCCTCTGTTGCTGACTCTTCTACTGGACAACTTAAAGTTGTCCTAAGCAGCAAAGAGGAGAGCAAGGAGGCAAGTTGTGGTTTCAGAGCATGTAATTGCGCCAAGAGCAGAAATACCATCTCTGGTGAAGTGTGATGAACGATGCTGCAAAAGAAAGAAGCCTTGTCAAATTTAAAAGGGCAAGACTGTGAACAAATTTAAGGTGTGAAAATGAACTGTAGCTCTGTAAGGAAATGTATCATTCAGGCTCTGATTCCTGGAGCGCATCTTTCAGATGCGTTGTACAAAAACCTCAGGTTTGTTGGTTTAGTGCTGCTGCAAAATAAGGAAGACTGGCTTCACCACTAGCATTTGTTTTCACTTTGCTTTTGAGGCGGGTTGTGCTGCACTGAACTTGTGAAATGGAAGACATTTCCCTCTGTTGTCTGACTTCTTGCAGGGGCAAACTGACTGTGTGGCTGTTAAGAACCCCTCAAGGCATTTGCCATGCTGACTGCAACGCTGCTTTTGAGTTCTGCCAGGTACTGGAGAATATTCTGTCCCCTTGGCACTAAAACACATGCTCCTGCAGTCAGGACATCAGGACACAGACGATGCGCTGTGCAGCTGTAGGCATTTCTGCGCTCTTCTCTGCAGGTTTGTGGCTGCTTTGCCAAGAGGCCGTGTCGGTGCAGCGCTGGGCTTGCGCTGGTTAGCCCTGCAGAGGAGGAGAGGCAGGGCTGCCTTGCTGCCAGGCTTGTGCAGCTGCCTAACTGCACCAGGGCAGATGCAGGGCTTTTTCAAGGTGGCCTGTGAGTCCTAGTCCAGCAAGTGTCCAGGCAAACTATTTCAGAGGACTTTGGGTTCTAGATAAGGTCTCACATGTGTCTAATCTCTCATTTGTGTTAAGTTGAATTTGCATGGAAATAAGCAAGTTTAGGTATAATTCATGTTCCGTTTCCGGTTCTTTTCTCTCTTGATTTTTGCGTGAATGTTGGTCAGCTGCCTTCTTTTGACCAAGACTGCTTTTATTTCTGGGACTGTAGGGTTTCTTTACAAGGCAAATTTATGTCTGTTCTGCAGACAGACTCTTTAAAATTTGCTTTCTATGAGGTTTGGGTGGTTGTAACTGATGTGGAGAAAGGTGTTTCCCCCCCCCCCCCCATTGAGCTGTTAGTAATTCTGCTTGGCACACGGACCAACCACTGTCATGTGGGGAAGATTGATTTATGCTTATACAGTATGAAATACAGGATTAGAATACAGTTTTAAAACTGGGCTGATTCAAATGTGACACTTGAGAGAACGTGGAAGGAGGTGGGTTTGAAGGCAAGAGAAAAGTGCTGATACACTTGGCACACCTTACGTTGGAGAAGGGGAATTTTGAACTGCTTTTGAAAGGGCGAAAAGGAATGGCCTGGCAGGAGGTGCAGTGAACATGTAGGTAGCATGCAAACTGGGCGTCTTCTGTATGGAGTTGTTCTTGAGCACAAAACTGAAATCAAACAGTAGGCTTTATTAGTAGTTATCTAACAAATTATCTATGCAAAAAAAAAAAAAGAAAAAGTTGGGTTGTCCTCTAGGTGTATATATATACTGGAAATACTGGTTAATAATCATGCTTTCTTATATAATAAAGAACAACCTTGGCGGGGGTGGGAACCCCAAAACCAACAAACAAAAAACCCCCTTACCGTTCCAGTTTTGATGTGCTGTGTCTAAATGTTCTGTCAGGGTGTAAGACGAGGGCTTATGTGTGCTGTGCACATACTCGCTGAGCAGGAACTTGACTCTCCTTGCTTTAGAAAGCTTTTAATTTTTGGTAATTTTCTCCCAACACCCTTCACATTGGTCATTTCTTATAAATACACTGTCATTGTGACATTCTTATTCTAACATGTTTTAATGAGTATGTTTTAAAAGTACTTTACATAGGTTAAGTGGCAAGCAGCAAAAGCTAAGGAATGCCTAATCAGCCTGCTATATTAGCATTGTATATTTAATGTTTTTAAATAGAGATTTTACATGGCCATGTAAACATATTACTGTCAAACCTCTCACTTCACTACCTGCTCTTTTCAAATTTCTGTTGAGCCTCTGGTGCATTTTTTCCCTGACTTCTGTGGTCTTTTGCTTTCATACATCTGGCTCAAGCTACTGCATACCAAAACTGGGACTGACTGGCTGCTCTTCCTATTCACTTTCTAAATTCTCATTAATGCTTACCTAGATGTTTTTCAGTAGATGCAATTGCTGTGATGACTTGCAGCATGTTACTGCTTGACCCAGCACAGGAATGGAAGTGTCCAGTGCAAATCCTAAGCTAAATTAAAATGAAGTCTGTGCTGTGTAACTTGACAAGGTGAGCCAAGCCATGCAGCAGTCCTCAGAATGAATTTCCTGTCATGTCGATTACAGTCAGTTTTATAATGTTCAAGGAAGGCTTCTTTTGAATGAAACACTTCTGTCAGATTCGTTCAGTGGTGTTTAATTCTGATTTTGCATTTGTTTCAAGGACTACATATCTAATTCACTTAGCCACTGTGGATGTAGAATGCTGCATACTGAAAAGGAATGTTGATTCATGTGGCACAGCGCCAGTTTTTTCTGTATCATCCTGAAACTCCTGCTTACAGCAAGGATCTCATTATTTTGTCTAAAAAAAGCAAATAGCATCCAAATACTATTAATCTTAATGAAAGCCTTCTATGCAGCGAGGCAATTAGCTAGACACATGGAGTACAAACTAAGACCTCAGAAAGCAGCGGTTCCTTTTAAGTGCACTTCATATTTTTTCAGTTTTATAGAATGGAGGGACCTTATGCAAAAATCTGCAAGATGCAGTTTCAAAGCATGTCATAGTCTACATGAAAAACATGGTTTCCCATAAAACCTGCTACCTGAGTCCCACGCTGCAGAATATGGCCACAACTCAGTTTGTGGAGAAAGAAAAAGCCCCTCAGCCTGGAAGGGGGTTACATATCTCTGCTTATGCATATTCCTGAGTGGAGCTGAGGTGCATTCCTGAATAGTATAAATGGCAAATACAAATAAACATGCCTTGCACTTCATACCAAGGATTATGTCTCCCTGGCAGGCACTTCTTCCATGTTGCAGCAGGACTTCAGAATTCGCCGCTTCTAGGAGCAGCTGCCCAGAAGTGACCGGCTGCCTCCAGGCTCTGTCTTTGATACCCCGTCTTTAGGTCGTTGCCTTGTTTGTGGCTTGGTGTGCCTGCCAGGTGCTTCAGTGCAGTCAGCACTCCCCGACCCAGCTTTGGCATCCGGTCTCTCAACTCCTTTACAGCTCCGCCACGAATCAGCACAATGTTTTGGGACCAGAGCAGATGGGAAGCGTTAAGCATGCAGGAGACAGTTCTCTAATGTAGACTGTGTTGTGTATCCAATCTGTTGGGCAAGCATTCATCTCTTCTAGGAAATCTTGGTTCCTGGATTACTCCCTTAGAACATCGCTTCCATTCCTGAGTTCAGTGACTTTTTTCTGAGCCAGAGGTTTTAATGGTTTTGGGGCTGTTGCTGTCTTTTCCTTGTGAGTATTCCCCCCCCCCCGC